>VZRW01009741.1:0-15776 GCA_013398125.1 Aegotheles bennettii | reverse complement strand
CCTCGAGATGACCTCTATTATATGGCTGCGTGATTAACCCACAAGGCTATCAAGTAGCTGGTTCATTACATGCCATTGACCTACCCCAACATTCACTGATGATACGAAACTGGGAGGAGTGGTCAATACCTCAGAGGGTTGTGCAGCCCTTCAGAGGCACCTTGATAAGTTAGAGAGATGAGCAGAGAAAAAACTGCTGAAGTTTAACAAGGGCAAATGCAGGATCCTGCACCTGGGAACAAAGAACCCCAAACATCAGTACAGACTGGGGGCCAACCTGCTAGAAAGCAGGGCTGTGGAGAGGGACCTGGGAGTCCTGGTGGACAACTAATTGTCCACAAGCCAGCAGTGTGCCCTTGTGGCCAAGAAGGCAAATGAAATCCTGGGATGTATTAGGAATAACATTGCCAGTAGGTAGAGGGAGGTGATCCTGTCCCCCTACTCAGCCCTGGTGAGGCCACATTTGGAGTACTGTGTGCAGTTCTGGGCTCCACAGTACAAGAGACGTGGAGCTCCTGGAGTAGGTCCAACAGAGAGTCACTAAGTTGGTCAGGTTTCTGGATAATCTATCTTATGAAGAAGGACTGAAGGAGTTGGGCCTGTTCAGTCCCAAGAAGAAGTGAATTAATAATAAATATAAATTAAATACCTAAATGGTGGGTGTCAAGAGGATGGAGCCAGGCTCTTCTCAGTGGTGCCAGCCAACAGAATGAGAGGCAATTAGGCAGAAACTGATACTTAGGAAGTTCCACCTGAACTTGAGGAAGAACTTCTTTACTGTGCAAGTTCCCACACACTGGAATAGGTTGTCTCGAGAGGTTGTGGAGTCTCCCTCACTGGAGATACTCAAGGTTTGTCTGGATGCAACCCTGTGCCGTGTTACCCTGCTTGGGCAGGCAGGTCAGACCAGATGACCTACTGTGGTCCCTTCCAACCTTACCTATTCTGTGAGTCTGTGATCATCAGGCCTATTTACAAGTAACTAATGCCTGATGGTACATGGCAGCCAAAAGCTGTCTGTTTGATGCTGTGCCCAAACACAATTCCAATATTAATGTAAACTGTTAAGTTTGGAGAGTGCAGACTTCAGGAACTCAGGCTGACAAATGACTTCTTTGTGTGAATAGTCTCTCTGAACTCAGTGGACTCACCTGTGCAGCTGAAATTTCAAGTTGCGTATCTGTTGAGACTAGACGCCAACATTTACAATGTAATTTGAAAATACTGAATTATGAAACATTAATGATTTTGCCAGCACTTCTTATTCGAAAGAGATTCTATTTTAACTTGAAATTCTACTGTTTACCGTCTTCAGATCTTAGGTGTTTTTTTCCTGATAATCGTATTTTGCTTTAGAATATGCCTTTGCCAAGTGTTCCTATGCTAATAGTTACAAAGTAACTATGAGACTTTTGAGGCTCTGAAATAATTACTATACAAAAATGAGGTTTTAATTGTCATAATTATTTTTTTTACAACTTTTCTCATGTTTTGTGGTATGCACAGTATTTTTAAGACAGTTCTTTAAAGCCTTATCTTTCACCTATAAATATTTGGTTCTTTAATCACAGTTCATTTTAGTGCAAAAGCTTGGTTTAGGACTTAGTCTTCAAAGACATATGACTTTAAGTAAGTTAGATTATCTCAATGCTAGAACACATATTCCTAGCACGTTCATAAGAATTTCATGCTGAAATTTAAATCTACAATGGATTTAATAACAGTGATTTGTTGAGCTAAATGACATCAGCTGAGCCTACAGAAACATCACTGGTAAAGATCATGGCTAAATACATCTGCATCTTGCATATCACACTGAAAAATTTATTATACAAACCACTAGTGTTCATAGTTTTATCTATTAAAATAACTGCTGTTCCAGAGATAAAACAGTTCATTTAACCATAAGATGATTATGTGAAATTTGTAATATTTGCAACATTAAATACATCATATCTGTTAAAGAATTGCATTAATAAAAGTAGTAATTTTCATTGCCTATGAGATTGCACTTTGAATTTTATTTCACTTGCTTGTTAATAGATGCTGCAGAGCACAGATGACTCACCTTGTCAGAGCACCTGGAGGAACCCAAGTGTAGCATCCTTTTCACCATCCTTCTATATTACAAGTCTGTTTATGTGTAACCAGTTCAGTACCAGAAGCACAGATGAAATCTCTGGTATGCCTTCTTTTCCTCTCACTCCCCTTTCCCCATCTCCCCCCAGGATGTTATTACTACTAGTTTGTTTGGTTTTCCCACCATAGCACAAGTTACTTAGCTCATTTAGAAAGAGACATTGCCAGTGAGAACTCTGTTGGCCCATAGACTGGACGATTTGGTCCAGTACTGCTTGCCTGTAGCGGTTCCCATTAAGTTACAGTACTGAGCAATGGCTGTAAAACCTTGCAGAAAATTATTTGGCTCTATATTGGAAAACTATAATTAATATGTTGTTAGATGGTTCTTACCTGTGTTGATTTGCTTTTTTGGTACAAGTGTATACAAAACACTCTTACATCAGCAGTCTGGATTAAGGAGGAATACGAATCAGGTAGTCCTAAAGATGTTGCTGGTGCTACAAGTGCTAGTGCTACAGTGGGTGGTAGAATTTTTTACAGAACAGGCCAAGGCTGAATTTATTGTTGTCAAATTAGCATACAGCACTAATTGTAATTTTAATTATAGGGTATTGCACACTGAGAATACATGATCTGTCATAAAGCCCACTAGGACAAAGTTACCTTTTCTCTCCTTGAAAAAGCACTTTTTTTGTAACATATCTGAACTCAAATTATGTATTTGTTCACATTCAACATTTCACTTCCTATGGGCAATCATTTTCACTTTGGTATTAGGCTTCTAATCCCAGATTTATTAGAAGATATAATGAGAGCCATGGAGAAGGACTGAAATGAAGACAACCTGTGGAGAAATTCCTGTTTCTTTTGGGCTGGAAGGAAACTGTCTACATAAATGCATTGAGTAAAAACCACTATATCTATGTTTAGGAAAATTCTACATTTTACACAATTGGAACAAGTCATTGAAAAATACCAAAAGCAGCAAGCCGTCCAATGGCAGACAATGCAACCATATTATTCCGTCTCTGGAAACACAGTAGCTGCATGGGTAAGAGTTTATATACTGGTTCTTAATTCCAGGTTAAATTTAGCTGTTTGGTCTCATATATTTTGTTCTTCTTTTACCAGATTAAAAAGCTTTTACAATTCAAGTGTAGCATCACCTGCTTAATTGTTGAGAAACAGAATGAAGTGTTGGCTACCAAAAAATTTCCAGTGGCATATGCAACAGCAGCAGGCATGATGGCTGCCTGTAAAGGACACTATTTTTTGTTAGGTTAAAAAGAGTGTTACTAGCCTATGAGAAATGATGAAAGCAAAGCCACGAGAAAATTCAAAAGGATAAATAATAACCTGAGCAAGGGCAATTTAACATGTAGGCTTAAAGCTCAGAGGTAGGAGCAAGAATTAGACACATGGGAGTCAATGCAATGACTGATGGGATTTTTCACTGTTTTAATCGTTCTATAATTTCTCAAGTATTTGAGATAATGATCAAGGCTAGATTATGAGTGATTGCCTGTTAACTGCAAGGCACTTAAAAACTGTCCAGGGACAGCTGCCTGACAGATATGAAGGTCTTCTTATTGCATAGTTTGGATGATTAATAATATTCTGAGGCTGCGTGGGCATAGATTATCTGAGATCAAGTGTTGATAACATTCTCTTTCCTGTTTATACCATTTGCAATTTGATTAGTTTCTTCCCTTTTTCTGTGAGGTATAACATTATCCTACAGAATGAATACCTACAGTAGCTCTGAATCCATTTCTCTCCCATAGACACTGTTTTTCTTCTCTGATATGGTGAAGTAGGAAAATCTGTAACCCACAAAATTAATTCAGATTCTGTATTTGCCCTTTGGTGACTACAGAACATTTGCAGAAAGTTCAAGCCAACCACTACAGTCTGGATCGATGGGCTGAGGCCAATTTTATGAGGTTCAACAAGGCTCAATGTTGGGTCGTGCACTTGGGTCACAACAACCCCAGGAAACATTACAGGCTTGGGGAAGTGTGGCTGGAAAGCTGTCCAAAGGAAAAGGACCTGGGGGTGTTGGTCAACAGCTGGCTAAACACGAGCCATCAATGTGTCTATGTGGCCAAGNAGGTGCTGGAGCATATCCAAAGAAAACCAAAGAAAACCCTGATGAAGGGTCTAGAGAACAAGTCTTATGAGGAGCATCTGAGGGAAACTGGACTGTTTAGCCTGGAGAAAAAGAGTGTGAGGAACACCTTATCACTCTCTACAACTACCTGAAAGGAGGTTATAGAGAGGTGAGTGTTGGTCTCTTCTCACAAGTAACAAGGAATAGGGCAAAAGGAAATAGCCTCAAGTTGCACCAAGGGAGGTTTATATTGGATATTATGAAAAATTTATTTACTGAAAGGGTTGTCAGGCACTGGAACAGACTGGCCAGTGAAGTGGTAGAGTCACCATCCCCAGAAGAATTCAAAAGATGTGTAGTTGTGGTGCTTAGAGACATGGTTTAGTGGTGGATTTGACAATGTGCTAGGTTAATGGTTGGACTTAATGATCTTAAAGGTCTTTTCCAACCAAAAGAGTTCTGTGATTCTATGAATGTTCACTAACACAGTAAAACTTAATAGTCTGAGCAGTAAATGGAGTAAAAAGTTTTCATGAAGTTTCTGAAAAAGAAAGGAGTGATGGTATGTTCTTTATAAATAATATAAAGACAAGGTCTTTTCCTACCCTGAGCTATCATTTAAAACCATCCAGAAAAGAGCATCAGAGTACTGAAGTCTATTTCATGTACATTTGCCCTGATTACCACCTGTTCAGCTAGGAGTGTTTCTAGTCCAAGTCTTGCCTACATAAACTTTGTTGCCTGATTCAGCAGTGATATTTACAAGGGTGGTATTTCTTTCCCTTCTCTCACAATCTTCTTGAAAAAAGAAAAGATATTCTTTGCTACCCATGACAGTGGTGGGTTTTCTCCTTCTCTTCTGAGTGTAAGCACCCCATTGTAGCTAAATTAAACCATGAGTTACACACAGGGCTTTTGCATGTGACTAAGAGCCAGATGTACACTCAGAGAAAGTGTAAAACTGAAACTGATTTGGGGAAAGTAGATCAAAAGTTGCCTATACATTTGAGATCTCTGAGGCTTAGGGTAGCAAGTGTAGAAGCTAAAGTCCAATTCCTAATGGAACACACACATAGATCATAATATTCATAAATTCAGAGTCTAATTTGAGAGAAAATAAAATACAGGAACATGAATATACAAGCATACATATATTGTTTGGGGATTTCTTAAAGCTAGTAGTTCATAAAGCAAAATTTCTACTATGAACACAGAACCTTATTTTTGGTAAGTCTTTTGCTAATTTAGCAACTCTCCATTTCATCAAATGGGGGCCCATGCCCAGGAATTACTCTAATAAGAAGAGCCCCCCAAGAATCTGGTAGATTGTCGTATTTCAGTTTAAAGACATTTAAGGCAAAGATGATTGACTAAGATAGATGTCTCTGATAGTGTTAGGAAAAAAGAGAGTGTGAGTGTGTGCATATATGTGAGGGATTGTTTCACTTTCTCATACGAGTAAAGTGAGAATTGTGCCTGTCCTTAAATTCTGTGGTAGGCAGAGGCAAGGTCCTTGGTGTTTGGTTTGGACCTGCTTGCTTTCCTTCCTTTTTTATTTTCTACTTTTTTCTGTCTATGCAGACTCCATACTTACATTGATTTTTATGGAGTCTTTTAAGATTTATATATTTTAATCCAGAAGCTCTGTTTGGGCAGTATCAGCAGAGAACGAAAGATTGCTGTTAGTCCTGGGCTGAGTCGGGGCAGTGATAGATGAATTATTATCCTGGGAACAACAAAGAGGTTCCAGAGAACCCTTAGCTTGGAAAACCCACCTCAAGCAGAATCATCCAGCACTGGGAGTTGTCCATGGGAGGAGACTGCATTATCACGCCTGGGAGGAGAATTGCATGACCATGCATTGTCACCTCATGGTCATCAAATTATTGTGATCTCTGAGCTGGCACAGGAGTGTCCAACTGACACAGAAACATTTCAGGTTGACTGGCGATGAAGCCCGTCTGTTCTCTAATGCTAACAGCTCCTGACCAGCTCACCCCTAGGCATGGCTGGGCAATCCTTCCTATTTAGTCCTTGTCACTTTGGATCTGCTTCAGCCAGCATGGCTGTGAGTCAGTGTATTGCATGGGCACAAGCAGAGAGCTCTACATTTGAGCATGGGGACTTAAGAATGTTCTCATCAAGAATAACTGACATTCTTTATGAGGCTTTAGTTATCCCTGCAACCCTTTTGGTTACAAGTTCAAGCACAGATGTGTAAAGAGAACTTCTTGTTCACACTTCAATGACTGACCACTGATTCAAGTCCTATTACAGGAAGAAAAGAAAATCCTTTCAGAAAACTGGCTTATTTCCACTCTGGATTATTCCCACAGAGTACAGTATAGGATTGAGTGAAGATGGTAGATCGAAGGGGGAAAAATGACTGCTGGCAAAAGTTTAAGAAGTCATTCTTTGATTTTTCACTAGATGCAGAAATAACTAATAGTGGCCAGCTTCTGTCTTGTTAGCAGCTGGTTTGTGGTAGTCTTACTCTGTAGTCTTTGTTTGACCCATCATTGTGCTACCCCCCAAAAGAAAAATAATGACTGATACATCAGCCATATTTCTGAACAGTGAAACCTATATTCACAAATTAATGTTGCTTTGAGTTTAGCAGTTTCATCCTTGATGAATCTTTCTTACTGTTTTTTCAGTCTTGAGAACTGTGGTAAACGCTAGAGTCAAAATTTCCTAGAGAAGTCACCAGACTCTCAAGGAAATTCAGACTCTGTCCTGGGTAACAGTAAATGGGGCAAACCAAACATATTTAAAACTTTGTTCATTTGTTTTAGTGAGAGTCAGATCTTGTGGCTCTGCAAGAAGCTGAAAAAAGTTAGATCTTATATCATTAATATTTTATGCTAAAAATGCCTGTCATCTGTTCTGGTGTGGTACCTCACCTTTTCTTTCCCCTTTTGCAAATGGAATCTGCCTGTCTGAATATAGTAGGTATTGGTAAATCACTGTTTGTATACTCTGAAGAAAATTACAGCAGTATCACCCAAACTTGTTTGGAAAAAAAACCAGAATGTTGACATGAAATTTAATGATATGCAAAAGAAGAAGATTCTTTTTCAAAAGCATTCATATGGAAATATTAATTAAGATGTATTGACTGATAAATAGATCTCTTTAAATGTTGTTTAACAACAACACATTCTTAACCTGTAGTTTTTTGTTGAAGAAATAGCTAGCTGCAAATAGCTAGTTCTGCTGTTCTGATTCATCCACGATCAAGATTTTTGCAAGTGTAGTCTCTATTTTGAATCTGTGTAAACACTGAAATGAAAAAGAAGGCTAATGTGATTATGTAACTACCTGGAGCAGAACGTCTCATTCCTGCAGAGATGGACTCACAAAGAGTGAGGCTAGATCAGTCCTTTTACATCTCTATGCATCTTTCCCTTACCTAAAAATGAGGGAGAAAAATTCCCCATCTTGCAGGTATATTTTAAGATACCAAATGCTCCTGATATACATTTAGATTCATGATTTTGGTGGCACTTGATATATTGTGTGAGATTACTATTGTCACTGTCTTTGCCTAATTTAAGCAGAAGCTGGTTTGCCCTATGTACATAGAATATCATTGGCCTGAATGTACCCAGTGCTATACCAGTGATGGCTTTCTTGTCAAGACAAAGGATCAAGACATTATAAAGCATATATGCTTTTTAATCTTCTCCTGCAATTTCATTCACTGTCAATGGTGAATGTGCTTTTAAGGAGTAATGAAAGAAGAGAGTGCAATTCCAGCAGATGGAGTGCAGCATTCAAGCCATTATACCAAATCACACCTAGAATATGGTATTCAATTCAGACTATTTGCATTCAAAAAAAAAGTGTTAAAATCAGAAAAATTGCAGAAAATTATGATTAGACTGATCAGAAGTCTGAGAGGAAAATTGCATAAAGAAACAATTATGTAATAAATAGCGTGAGGCCACTGAGAATCTGAATCCCCAAAAATTCATTCTTATTCAATCCTGGTAATTTCTAATCCCTTAATTCTTACTTTCATGTTTCAGACTACTTTTCTATATTTTCCAAAGCTGATATGGTTAGATTGGTTCATGAAGATGTCAGAAGAGACAACAAAATCTGGTGCCAGATGTCCATTTGAGCACTCTTTTCTTGCTCCTTTTAGGGCAAACTAAGTGAATGACTATGGATACAAAAGTATTATATGGGGTATATAGTACATTAATTTTTTCAAATTTTTTAATCTTCATATGCTCTGATCTTTAATAACTTCTTGGGTGGTGAGTTCCACAGTCTAATGACACAATAATTGAAAAATAAACCTTTTGATAATAATTTTGCAGTTCGCTACAGTTACATAGCTTAAAATGTTCTTGTGTTACAAGGAGAGGGGGGCAGCAACTCAACATTTAAATATCTTTCTCTTCCTATTCATTGTTTTCCATACTTCGCTTTCCTCAAGTGCACTCCTTCCACTCTTTTTAGAACAAACGTCCATTTCTCCTCCTAGTAGACTTGCTCTAGGTCTTGGGAACAAGTGATGGAATCCAAATGCAAATAGGGGAAGATGTTAAGGCTGCAAATGGCCTCTGCAGACTGGTCTAACATGAGCCTTTTTCTCTTTGTTTTGTTTAGGTAATGAGACAGCACTGAAGATAAGACGCTGCTCAGTTTTGTCAAAATGAGAGAAGAAACAGGGATATTGTTTGTGAGAGAGAGAAGTCTGTATCACGTCCTGTGTTAATCTTGATGGATTTTGCTAGGTTGGTGCTCTGGCTACATAGAACTAGTATGCATTATATATTAAAATGTTCTTACATTGGGTGATAACTACCTTTCAAGACTCATGTGAGATTGACTCAGAAACATACAGCTCTTGGAGCTTGGTTCATGTTTCCATAGTGCTTGTTGTTGGCAATACCACTCCCATTGATAAATTCTCAAAAAAACTTGTGAACCAAAATTGCTTTTACCTCTATGACTGATATTTTTTCACTCACAAACCCCGGTAATTTTATTTAATAGGTAAATTTCATTCATCCCCTCTAGTGCTAATTCTCTGTGAAGAAAAGAGAATGTACAATGTAGCTGGTATATTTGTCTTCCTAAAACTCATTTAGTACAAAATGTATGTCAAACAATGTGTCTTCTCAGGTATCAAAATGATTACATTTATTAATATAAATGCTAAAGTTGATAATAAATGTTTATGCAATTAGCACCTAAGCTCCTAAAAATCTGTTGACAACTTGAAAAAAAAACAAACAAAAACAAAAACAATCTTTATCTCTGAAACATAATTCAGATTAACTTTTCACTTAGAGTTTAGGAGTCTGTGACATGAACATTAACATTAAGGTATTAGCAAAAGTAAAAGAGGAGTTGAATATGGAAACACTGGGAAATATTTATACTTGAATAACAGAGATGGGGAATGACTTTCAGAAGGAAAATAAAACAAAAATAACAAGATGTAATTGTGTTGTTATGGTATATGTCTTCAATTCTCCTACACATGAACATGCCAGGGCTTTCTATGTCATTCTCTGAGGTAAGCCCTTGTAGGAGTCCCACTGAATTTACCCCATTACAGCAGTTGAAAATGACTTCCAGCTAGTTTCAGATTTTCACCTTAGTACACATCTAGCAAAAGACCTTAGCAATACTAACTACAGCTTAGTAAGACTCTCCTTTCATGTGTTTTCAAATTGCCAAGTAAGGAAACGTTTCCTGAAATGTGGAAATATGAAAGGAGTTACATATGTAAGTTCTACTAACTTGTAGGTTATAAGCAGAATGAAATGAAAACACATTTTCACATCTGCATTCTCCTTGCACCCCTAACTGTGTTGGGCTTTGAGGAAGCAATAGGACTTACAAGGGTCCAGAGGAGGACTCTGTTTCAGGTTGTGAAACAAACCAGAATGCAAGATGAAAACATCTCCCAGGCACACAATGAACTCTTTACCAACCAAATTCTGCTGAACTCTTTTCTCTGTGCATGCATTATTTCCTCATGTCCTCTGATTTTTTTCTCAGTGCTCCTGCAGAAGCTTTGGCACACAATCCATTGCAAAGTGGAGAAATCTTGAGTTTGTTAAATGGATGTGAAACATGAGACATAGAACATTTTAAATATTCTGTATTATAAATTCACATGCTTCCTCATGTATTGAATAATATAAGCCTTTATCCTTTTTTCAGTGGTCTCAAACTAAAGGTATTGAAAGTCTGGGACTATAATTCTGCTGTCTGGCCATTCTGCCACTATTTTTCATCTCATTTTGTATTCATGTCTCCAGCTAGAACTCTGGAATTTATAAAAGTGACTCTTGAAGAAATTCCTGTTAAAAAAACCCTTCATTTCTGGTTTAATAACATCCTGTTGCAGATTTGTTCGCTTTTTGGTTCTGTCTCTGATTTCCTCTAAAATTAAAACCTACTGCAAAATGTAATTGGAAAGAAAAATCAGCATGTAATTACTAATAGCAGGTATCCCCTGAACACCAGCATAATTAATAAATAAGTAAGAATGGCAGATTTTCTGCAGCATTTGCTTCTTTCACTCCTCCTTTAATTGTTTTTGGTGTTTTTTAGTGTTCCTTGATTAAAGCAAAGAATTATTGATTTCCAAATCAGACATTCCCAATTTACAGAGTGCTTTGTGCCCAAATTAAATTACACATTACATAGATGTTTCATCTAACCTCCTGGATATTATTCTTCTGCTGATCAATGCTACAATTCTGGAATAGTCCAACGGGTAGCTCTTAAACATTTCATTAGCATGCAGAAATTCACTAGTCAGTGGCTACTGAAATATCACTCCTCGAATTCAATCCTCATGCATTGATTTGCATAGCTATTACTTCTTAGTTTTGATTTGCATTCCTTCTTGTGGGAAGATATCTGATATATGGATAGGCGTTTTCATGGTTTGGTGGGTTTGATTTTATTCATTTAGAACTATCATTTGGACTAAAATTCCTTCTGCCAGCTTTTTGTTTTTTCCACCCTGCTGAATTTGTCCCAAAAATCTTGGATTGGTCAAAAGGTTCTGTTCTGTTCATCTGGCTTTTCAGTGGTGACAGAGAAAAATCTTTAAATGGCTTCAATTACTGACAAAAAACCCTACATAAACTGCAATGAAACCACTTCAACAAAAGCTAATCTTAATTACATTTACTTGAAGTCTCTTCTTCATTCTTTCCTTGCAATTGACCTTGATCATTTCACCATTTTGTCATTTGTTCACTCCTCTGGTATCCTTTATTTTAAATCATAACTAGTATATTTTAACAGCCGAGGAGGACAAAGGGAGAGACAACTGAGTACACCTCAGGAAGACCAAAATTGCTTAGATCAACCACGTAAAAATTCTTTAAGAAAAAATGCAGCAGAACTAGAGTGTCATAAGTAATTTCAGTCAGAGAAAACCTTCTTTACTTAGCAACATTTTTTAAGACAATGTTTAGTAACAGGTCTTTCAAAAGACTCTTAATGTGCAGGAACACAAGTAACACTGAGAGCACGTGGACACTTTCCAAAAAAACCCATTAAAATCCATAAGCCCTTGGTCAGATTTTTGTTGTTTGGTTGTTTTTTTTTGGTTTGGTTTGGGGTTTTTTTAGATACGAAGTTGTTCCAGCTATGATACTGGATTATAACTGTCATGATGAGCTGTCACAAAGTCCATAAGAATTCTGGGAAAAGTGTTTTGGGCTCATACTTTAAATGTAATGAAGATTATTCTTGCATGGTATTGCACTTTGCAGATAATCCTACCAGGTAACAATTATTTCCATGATATCTCTTTGTTCCCACAACCAAGTCCTTTGAATATAGTCATGTTAGTTTGTTTTTATTCTCAATTATGAATTAAATCAGACACAATACGAAACTACAGATGATCTCCTGACTAATGTAAATCATTGAGAGTAAATTATGTACAAAAATCCCACTAGGATCTATAAACAGCAGATTAAAATGTACTATGTTACATGTAAACCCTGGTACTAGAGATATCATGTATGCCAGTGGAGATATTGCACACATCAGAATGGTTTAGTTTTATTTTGTAGCAATGATTCTTATTTTTCTGTTTCATGGAAACACTGAATTCTGTAGCAAATGGTACATTCACTGAGAATTTGCAATATTAGTATGAAACTTCCAGAGAGTCATTTGGAAAATATCCAGTAAGAACTTTCTCTCTTGCATTTCAGTTGCTGCTTAAATATTCTTTTTCTGTTTAATTCCATTATCAGTGTTTTCCAAATTCGAAAGACTGGTTATGGGACTTGTATACAATTCTCCTAATCTGAACAGCAGCCTGCATCATTTTTGCTGCTTAGAGATAGTAAAGATGGAAAAGCTAGGTATTAAATAAATGAAAAATAAAAATTAAAAATTAAAAAAAATAAAGTGTGCAGTATAGTTTTGGTAATCACAAACTAGAGCCTCAGTCAATTGGCATCACAGTCATGCACTGGAAAGAGATGTGAAGTGCAAGATCCAAGTTATTCAAACATAACCCTATGGCCTCATACTCCATGGCCAGGGATGACACTAGTTTTAGTGGAGGTACAGAATCAATAGCAATAACTTCCTCAAGACAGTAGCAGCAGAAGGGTACTTCTCTGGCTCACCTTTTTCAGGTCATTTTGCACAAGGTCTTCCCTTCACCAAAAAGGCGTTCAAAACCCTTTCCCAAAACTGCCCTCATTGGATTTTCTGTCACAGTACTGCAGGGGAGATATGCAGTCCCACACCCAGCCCCTGGGGTGTTGCATATAGACTTTTATGCCTCTTGCTCAACATCTACAGAAAATTATATCCCTTCCACTATTCAAGACATACAACATCTGATCAGCGAGGGTGTAACAAAAACTGCTAAAGGGTCATTTGCGTCTGATTTTCAGAGGTTTTTTTCTCTGTTAATATAGCACAAAGTGCTATACTAACTGTAAGAAAATAAAATAGAATAATCTTCATGGCAAGCCCACAACCCACCAGGAAACTGATCACTCTGTGACAAATAATGACAACTATTTTCCTGTTGTTTTTTGAGACTCATTTTCAGATGGGATGCAAGAAAGCTTAAGGAAGCTTAACTTATGCTAAGCTTTCCTTACACCAACTCTGTGTGAAATTGCACTACATGGTGTAGCACAAGGTCAAGTTTCTGCTCGCCAGAGTTCAGTCCAATCCCTTACATCCATCAATGCAACCTGAGCAGTAAAGAACAGACAGATGTCCATCACCTGAAATATAACTATTATATATTGAAGCTTAATTTACATTTAATTTTAGAGTTCTATCAGCAAGCCTAAGTCCTCTCTACAGTAGTATCCATGTCTTTATTAGTGCCTTTGTTGCAAAGAGGTTTTTTGATTGGGTCAGTCAAACAATAGATCATTTATGCCTCTGTGTTCACTCACCATGTACGATGGATTTGTTGGTGCAAATGTTACAGAAATGTATATAGAACTCACTTGAAAACTTAGATCTGAACTCATGGACTATTTGTATTTTCATAGTGTGAAATAGCCTGACAAACTTTCCATTGAATTATTGGAGCATTTATCATCATTGCATGGCTTCTACCCAGCCTTTTTTTTTTCATTAGGACATTGGTACATGTAATTGGCTGTTGTCTGTAATTAGAGAATTACTTTACCCAGTCATCACTGCTCACTTTCATTCACTGTGGTGCCTCAGACCATCAGACTTTCCTTGCAGACACTGAGGTGTGAGAAATGAGGGACCACACAGACAAATCAGGTAATCCAAGGGGATATACAAAACTGTCCATACAGTTTTGTAAGATGCCATGTTCCTGTGAGAGGTGACAGGTAAGATTTTTTTATCTGTTCAGTCACAACTGACTGACTGTATGTCTCTGAGTGCCGGGTCAGGGAGGAAGGCTGACTGTTTCTTGCCTGGCACACTGGGATGGGTGAATGCTTTGGTAGGGTGAATATCATGCATTCCCCGAGTGCAATTGCACAGGTCTGGGAGTAGATCAGCATAAGTCATTCTCCTTCCAAGCTCTGCTTGGCATGAGTTCAGCCACAGTTGCACACACCACATTTTGTTCCTCAGTAAACCAGATGAGAACATATTAGCCTTTACCAAGTCTATCAAACAACGTAAGATTATAAAATCCTGTAATTTAAGGGTCAATGCATTTTCCTTCCTGTAGTACTGTACTTCACTTACAGGTTAGCCTAGCATTTCCTAACCCATTTGGTCCTAAATCGCTTCATAGGAATCATACAGTCATACGACAGACCCTTGAAGAGCTTCAGCTTGTGCTCTCCATGCACGAGCTTTGCTTCTGGGCATCTAAGAAATTGTGGAAGGTTATGTTACAGCTTCCTTTTACCTCTGTGCTATTCAGAGAGTCTCTTCTCTTTTACTTCTCAATTTTGCCTTGCCTGGAAGGGAAACCCCAGTTTTGTATGAAGCTGGCTTTCCCCTCGTTATTACTATTTAAATACATGCAACTTTCACAACAGAACTATAACCTAGTTGTGTGGGTGGATTCCAGCAGACCTAGTTTCTCAACAGCTTCAAACGAATGCCACATTTTTCTGAGATTTCTGGCCACCCTAAATTTCAGCGTTTTGACTCCCTCCCCTGACCCAGACCAGCTGCAGCTTATACGATGCTATTCCATCACTGACTAATGAAAAAGAACATAGAGATGAGAAACGGTATTCAAACTTCTGGTATTCATGTCATCACTGATGCTGCTGTAAAGTGTTGTTATCAGCTATATAAATTTGCTTTCACAGAAGCAGATGCTTTGGTTTCTTTCCTCCTTATATGAGTATGGAGGGCTCTTTATTCTCTTTCTGGTATGATCAAGGGCTCTAAATGGGTCTACATAGAGCTGTTATAAGGCACTGAGAGAGTTATTAGGCTGATAGCCTAGACTGGCTGGCAAACATAGAACAAAAACCCACCCCTCTGCATGGTAGTCAGCTGCCAGTCTTCAAGGGGCTTTCATGGTGTTCTTTCGACTATGTGGAAATTATCTGTTCTGCAAAACGGACTGTTCTCCTGAAGGATTAGGCAGCTTATCATTACCACATAATTTCCTCAAAGAGCTGGCTCGCTGTTCCTTTTCATGCCATTTAATGAGTAACTTGAGCCAAAAAGCACAGCTTGTAACTATGATTAAAAATCTTTGTGAAGATTCCTCTGATCTTCTCTAGTAACAAAATAGGCAAACTTTGACCTGCAAGAATGTCTTCAGCAGTTGTATAGTAAGCCTGCCTAATGCAGTGAGAATTTGCCACAGCCACACTCCAGACAGATTTCTGTGAAATGCTGTTAAGTTAGGCCTGAGGTGTGTAATCATGTCTTCTTGATGTCCACAAAAACCTAGATACTGACTTGTGATGAAGGGTGAACTGCGCTTATTGCTAGTTTCTCAACCTGTTACTATTTGCCTTTCTGAGGTAAGACTATATGGTCTGTTTTGATTGCAAGTTTAACAAAAAAAAAAGAAAAAATCCCCACTGAACCCATATGACAATTATCCCAGGTGAATACTATCAAAGTAATATGAAATCTTAGAATCATGGAATGG
>VZRW01009739.1:14304-50049 GCA_013398125.1 Aegotheles bennettii | reverse complement strand
ACCCCCTTGCCCCACTCACCCCCCGTCCCCCTGCCCTCTCGCAGGTGGAGGCCGTGATCAGCGAGCACCGGGCGGAGCTGCTGGCCGAGCGCTACCGCTTCAACATGGGGCTGCTGATGGGTGAGTGTGGGGCAGCGGGGCAGCCCCTGCCCAGCGCCCCAGCCCCCCCAGATCCCCAGAGCCAGCCCCTCACTGCGGGCTGCCCCAGCTCCTGCGCCGTGGCCCACCCGGCAGGGCTGTGTGGGGCAGCTGCCTGCAGCAGCCTGTGCCACGGACAGCCCTGGGGCAAGGGCTGCTGCCAGCCGCCAGCCATGGTGTCCTGCTGGGCCATGCCACTTGCCCACGGGGTGCCCTGCCCGCAGGGGAGGCGCGGAGCCGGCTGCGCTGGGCAGACGGGAAGACCATCAAGAACGAGGTGGACCTGCAGGTGGGTGCGAGGGCAGTGAGCCAGGCACTGCTTGGGCCGGTGTCCCCTGACGGTGCCGTGCCTGGCATGGGACCTGGTCCTGTGTGAGGGCTCGGCACTGGGGACACGCTGCCCCAGGCAGGTGCGGGCAAGGGGGAGGGTGACGGCTGGACAGGGCCATCTCCAGGCCTTGGGGCACCTGGAACCTTTTTTCCTCTGGCCTCTTGTCTCTTTTCCTCAGGTGCTGCATTTGCTGGGGCCAAAGACAGAAGCTGACCTGGAAAAGAAGCCAAAGGTGAGGAGGAGGGGAGGCTGGGGTGATATTTCCCTGCTGAGTGTCCGGGCAGGATCCCAAATAGCTGCTCTGGGCCCAGCTGCCACCATGGGCACGGGGCTGGGGGAGTGATGGGGGCAGCACGGGGCCAGGCAGGGAAGATGCGTGCCGGGGCCGGGCACTCAGGGTGCTGTGCTGGTCCCTGCAGGCTGCAAAGGCTCGGCCGGCCCCGGTAGAGAAGCAGAAGGTGGCTGTGGTGGAGAATGGTGAGAGATTGTCCTGCAGGCAGCTTCCCAAGCCCTCCTGTTCCTGGCCAGGCGCTGGCTCTGAGCTGGGCCCTGGGAGCTGCGGTTGGGCCCCTGCTCAGCCCATCTCTCCCCGCAGGCGAGGTGGGCATGGAGACACGGTCGCTGCTGGAACAGCTTCGAGGAGAAGCCCTCAAGTTCCATAAGCCAGGTGAGCGTGAGGAGCCACCGCCGTGTGCGGGGCTGCTCCGGTGGCTCTGTGCCCGGTCCCGGCTCTCCGTGCTGCAGGGGACTGGCCTGGCCCCGTGTCCTTCCCCGCCGGCTGCTGGGCTCGGCCAGGCTGGGGCGGTGCTGCAACCCTGAGCATCCTCTGCCCACAGGAGAGAACTACAAGACAGAGGGGTATGTGGTGACACCCAATACCATGGCTCTGCTGAAGCAGCACTTGGCCATCACGGGTGGGCAGGTGAGGCCCAGCGGGTCCCTGCGAGGGTGGCACTGCCAGGCCAGGCTCCAGCTGAAGGGGGGGGCTTGGGGGGCAACACAGCATCACCAGGGGCACAGCTGGAGCTGGCACCCTCCTGGCACACAGGGTCTGTGGGATCATTGGGGGTTCATATCAGTGCCCCTGCTGTCAAGGAGGGGGAGAGTCTCCTGCCAAAGGACAGAGGTGTCCCCTTTCCCCACTGCAGGTGCGGACACGGTTCCCTCCTGAGCCCAACGGGATCCTGCACATCGGCCACGCCAAGGCCATCAACTTCAACTTTGGCTACGCTAAGGTGAGAAGCACCAAGCCCCGCTGGCAGCTCCCCTCAGCCCCTGCCTCCCTCCACTGCTTGGCCCTGTGGTCCCTCGGTGTGCAGGTGCTCCCTGTCCCCCCGTCCCCAGGCCAACGGTGGCGTGTGCTTCCTGCGCTACGACGACACCAACCCTGAGAAGGAGGAGGAGAAGTACTTCACGGCCATCCGGGAGATGGTGGAGTGGCTGGGTACGGCTCGGGCTGGGGAGGGCAGGACACCCCTGCATGCAGGTCACGCAGCCAGGCCCTGGGGCTGCCTTCAACCCACTCTGTTTGTCCCATGCCCACAGGCTACCAGCCCTATGCAGTGACCCACGCATCGGATTATTTTGACCAGCTCTACACCTGGGCCCTGGAGCTCATCCGCAGGTGAGTGCGCCAGGGCAGTGTGGGTGCCCTGGGTTGGTGTGGGTGCACTGGGTTGATATGGATGCACCAGGGCGGTGTGGGTGTGCCGGGGCAGCACCGGTGTCCTGTGCCACAGCCAGGGCTCCCCCTCTCCCATGGGATGGGCCACTCCCATCTGGTGACAGTGTTTCTCCTCCACAGGGGCCAGGCATATGTCTGCCATCAGAAAGTCGAGGAGATCAAGGGCCACAACCCACCACCCTCACCGTGGCGGGACCGGCCCGTGGAGGAGTCCCTCATGCTCTTCGAGGTACTCCTGGCTGGGGACAGGCACCATGTGCCCCTGGGTGCGGGTCTGTGGCTCAGCCAACAGCTCCGCCCCCTCCACAGGACATGCGGAAGGGCAAGTTTGGGGAGGGCGAGGCCACGCTGCGGATGAAGCTGGTGATGGAGGACGGGAAGATGGACCCTGTTGCCTACCGTGTCAAGTTCACTCCGCACCACCGCACCGGGGACAAGTGGTAGGGAGGGCCTGTGGTATCCTGGCACTAGGGGGGTTCTCAGGGAGAGCAGCACCGGGCTCTGCCCCAGGGCTGACTGCGTCTGCTGTGCAGGTGCATCTACCCCACGTATGACTACACACACTGCCTCTGCGACTCCATCGAGCACATCACGCACTCCCTCTGCACCAAGGAGTTCCAGGCCAGGTGAGTGCCATGCACAGCACAGTCAGGGCTGAGCCAGACCTGGCAGGGCAGCTCTGGCCACATCCCAGCAGCTGCCAAAGTGCTGGGGACAGTGTGTCCGTGTGGCTGCAGGCAGGCTGAGCCGGGCTGTGCCCGTGCCCCCCTTGCAGGCGCTCCTCCTACTTCTGGCTCTGCAACGCGCTGGATGTCTACTGCCCCGTGCAGTGGGAGTATGGGCGTCTGAACCTGCTCTACACCGTCGTCTCCAAGAGGAAGATCATCCGGCTGGTGGAGACGGGTGCCGTGAGGTAGGAGCGGGGTCACCAGCCAGGGTGGGTCTCGCCCAGGGCACACCTGGCTGTCACACCGGTGTTTTCCCAGGGACTGGGATGACCCACGGCTCTTCACGCTGACAGCCCTGCGCCGGCGAGGCTTTCCCCCCGAAGCCATCAACAACTTCTGTGCTCGGGTAGGTGCTGGGGACAGGATGGGCTGGGGCAGGTGGACACATCCCCCAGCTGGCGTGGTGATGGCAGGCTGTCCTGCAGGTCGGCGTGACCGTGGCCCAGGCAACGATGGAGCCACATCTGCTGGAGGCGTGTGCGCGGGAGGTGCTGAACGAGCAGGCCCCCCGCGCCATGGCCGTCTTGGAGCCCCTCAAGGTCACCATCACCAACTTCCCTGCCCCAAAGGTGAGACTGCTGCAGGCTGGGGTGGCAGTGGGGTTCCCCAAGGCCAGTGTTCACCCCCTCCTTCTCCCCAGGCACTCGAGGTCCTTGTACCCAACTTTCCAGCTGATGAGAGCCGGGGTTTCCACAAAGTGCCCTTCCAGCCCACTGTCTACATCGAGGAGACGGACTTCAGGGAGGTGAGCTGGGCCCACGGGGCTTGTGGCAGCGCTGGTGCTGCAGAGGGCACAGGTGGGTGTCAGGCACCCAACTGTGACTCCCAACCGTGCCAGCAGCTCTGATAGGCACCAGGGCAATGCCCACTGCCCTCAGCCTGGCCGGGACGTGTCCAGCTGATGGTGCCCACACCTCGCCTGTGCGCTGGGGAAGGTCCCGCAGCAACGTAGGAGTTCAAACAGCCCTGGGTGCCCCTATCCCTGGGATGGCAGGAGTCAGGGACACACACAGCTGTGGGGACAGAGACACAGGCTCGAGGGGGGACCCACTGCCCATGATGGGACCCCTTGTGCAGCTGTGAACTCTCTCACAGGAGGTAGACAAAGGCTACAAGCGCCTGGCCCCCGGGCAGCCGGTGGGGCTGCGCCACGCTGGCTACGTGATCGCTGTCCAGAACATCATCAAGGTGGGTGGCTCTGGACACTGGTGACACGGGGTTGGGCTGTGGGATGTTAGAACATGGCCATGCCCCAACCAGGGGGAGGGGAGCAGGGTGGCCTGAGCCAGGGGCTGCCCTGAAGGATGGAGCTGCTGCCTGATGGCTCAGCTCCTCCCCTCCAGGACACCAACGGGCGTGTGATCGAGCTGGAGGTGACCTGCAACAAGTCAGACGTGGCAGAGAAGCCCAAAGCCTTCATCCACTGGGTGTCAGAGCCACTGGCCTGCGAAGTGCGGCTCTACGAGCGGCTGTGAGTACCCAGCTCCCCCTGCACCAGCAGGCTCTGCGGGGCTCTGCCTGGCTCCTGCTGCTGCAGGGCACCACGTCCCCTCACCCGGTGGCTTTGGGCTGAGACTGTCTCATGGCAGGTTTTTGCACAAAAATCCCGAGGACCCGTCGGAGGTGCCTGGCGGCTTCCTGAGCGACCTCAACCCTGTGAGTAGCACCAGGAGCTGGGGTTACAGGCCCAGAGGGAGCTGGGGCCCCGTGCTGGAGGCACCCAGTTCCCTGCAACCCTTACTCCCGGGTCCTGCCCTGTCCTGGCAGGGCCAGGGGCTGAGTGGAACGGGGCTATGGAGGGGGCAGAAGGGCCGGGGATGCTGGCTGAGCTGCCTCCCCCTGCCAGGACTCCCTGCGCGTGGTCCACAATGCCCTGGTCGACAGCTCCGTCCTCTCTGCCCGGCCCTTTGACAAGTTCCAGTTTGAGCGGCTGGGCTACTTCTCCGTGGATCCCGACAGCAAGGAGGGGAAGGTGAGCCCTGGGGAGGGGGCAGCGGGGCACCCCCAGCCCTCCCCGGGGCTCCGAGGTGACCCTTTGCCTCTCCCCAGATGGTGTTCAACCGGACGGTGACGCTGAAGGAGGACCCTGGCAAGGCCTGAGGGACCCCCTTGCTGTCCCCCCCCCGTGGTGCTGCTTCCCCGGGGGTCCCTGCGCACCCCCAGTGCTGCCGTGCCTTGGCGCAGACCCCCGGGGCGCCCCACAGCACCCCCTCAATAAACAAGAGCATCCCAGCCCTGTCCCCGTGCTGTCACTGCCGGCTGGCCCCTGGCTCAGCCTTAGGGGGCTGGGGTGGGGTGGGGGTCTCTGTTGTTCCCTGGGGCTCTCGGGGTCTGCTCCTGCCCCCAGGGGAGCGTCAGCTGCCCCTGCCCGGGTCTGCGGGTCAGGGATGGGATATGGGATGGGATATGGGATGGGATATGGGATGGGATATGGGATGGGATATGGGATGGGATATGGGATGGGATATGGGATGGGATATGGGATGGGATATGGGATGGGATATGGGATGGGATATGGGATGGGATATGGGATGGGATATGGGATGGGATATGGGATGGGATATGGGATGGGATATGGGATGGGATATGGGATGGGATATGGGATGGGATATGGGATGGGATATGGGATGGGATATGGGATGGGATATGGGATGGGATATGGGATGGGATATGGGATGGGATATGGGATGGGATATGGGATGGGATATGGGATGGGATATGGGATGGGATATGGGATGGGATATGGGATGGGATATGGGATGGGATATGGGATGGGATATGGGATGGGATATGGGATGGGATATGGGATGGGATATGGGATGGGATATGGGATGGGATATGGGATGGGATATGGGATGGGATATGGGATGGGATATGGGATGGGATATGGGATGGGATATGGGATGGGATATGGGATGGGATATGGGATGGGATATGGGATGGGATATGGGATGGGATATGGGATGGGATATGGGATGGGATATGGGATGGGATATGGGATGGGATATGGGATGGGATATGGGATGGGATATGGGATGGGATATGGGATGGGATATGGGATGGGATATGGGATGGGATATGGGATGGGATATGGGATGGGATATGGGATGGGATATGGGATGGGATATGGGATGGGATATGGGATGGGATATGGGATGGGATATGGGATGGGATATGGGATGGGATATGGGATGGGATATGGGATGGGATATGGGATGGGATATGGGATGGGATATGGGATGGGATATGGGATGGGATATGGGATGGGATATGGGATGGGATATGGGATGGGATATGGGATGGGATATGGGATGGGATATGGGATGGGATATGGGATGGGATATGGGATGGGATATGGGATGGGATATGGGATGGGATATGGGATGGGATATGGGATGGGATATGGGATGGGATATGGGATGGGATATGGGATGGGATATGGGATGGGATATGGGATGGGATATGGGATGGGATATGGGATGGGATATGGGATGGGATATGGGATGGGATATGGGATGGGATATGGGATGGGATATGGGATGGGATATGGGATGGGATATGGGATGGGATATGGGATGGGATATGGGATGGGATATGGGATGGGATATGGGATGGGATATGGGATGGGATATGGGATGGGATATGGGATGGGATATGGGATGGGATATGGGATGGGATATGGGATGGGATATGGGATGGGATATGGGATGGGATATGGGATGGGATATGGGATGGGATATGGGATGGGATATGGGATGGGATATGGGATGGGATATGGGATGGGATATGGGATGGGATATGGGANGTGCCGCTCGGCCGCGAGCACCCGCGGCGGGAGCAGGGGCACCTCTGGACACGGTCACCGCTGCTGCCTTGTCCTGAGTTCTGTCCTGCAGTAACGCCGGTGTCACCGGCCGCGCTGTCCCCGCGGGGTGCAGGCGCCCCGTGACACACGTGCTCGCCCACCCCCCGCCCCAGGCCCGCTTGTCAGGCCGGGGCACCCGGCGGGGAGGAACCGGGCACCTCGCAATTCCCCGGCAGGCGCTGCTGGCTGCGAGGATGAGCGCATCTCTTCCCCGATCCTGTCGTGGTTCTTGTTTTGTCTTGTTTTTTCTTAATGGAATACATAATTAAAAATAAAACGGCTTAAATAAAGAAAGAGGAACTGGGGATGGAAAGGGCTTCTTTGTTCTGTCTTCTCCAGAACGTTACAAGTCTAAGAGCTCAGGACAAGAGCAGCAGAAATACATGCAACATGGTGACTGGTGAGTCCAGATTGTCCACATGCTGCAAGTTGTGTGTGTGTTTCCAGTAACCTCAGTCTCAGTTTTATGAACTAACCGTATGTGCTCATGATCCTCAAAGAGTTCCTGAACTGATTTCCTGGGAGAAGGGCAGTTGTGCTGGACAGGGAGGGATTAACCACCCTTTATCAGAGCAAGCTGATTGCCTGGGTGCTCTTTTTGCCATTTTAAAGTGCAGTGTTAAAAACACGCTGCCAAGACCCAGTGAGGATGGGTGTTTGCTGTTTCTAATGCGTGTCCACAGGATAAATGGAATGTGTAAATCAGTATGTTTTAATAATTAACAGCAAAAGCGGCAGCAAGCTCCATGTGTTGCCCTCCAAAGGGCACGGTTGAGCCTTGAAGAGGTTTTCTGTCATAAATTCATGTAGGTTTGGTTTTAATAAGTAGAATTTCTGGGAGTGCAGCATTACTTTCCTGAATCCTCACCTAGACCTGGCACCTCTGCCGCTGTGCAGGGGTTCTGTGAAGTGCAGTTCTTGGGGAGTTCAGTGCTTTTAGTTCAATAACCCCAAGCAGCCTTCAAGCTGACAGGTACGACTCTGGGAGAAGCTTAGTCCAGACCACAGCGGTGCCTTGAGCTCCCTTTTCATTGCTGGAGTTGGAGAGCTGTAGAGAAAACCAGAGGAAGATCCTGCAGCCATTCCGGAGTGGGAATGGCCACCACAAGCTGCAGTGGGGTTCTGATCCAGGGTTGGGACTTCGAGTGCTGCAGTGGCTCAGGTGCTGGCTCTCAGCGTAGTAACATCGAGATATAAAGGAAGATTCTTCCATGCTAAGGAGAGGAAAAGAGAGCTTGCTGGTGGCAGGGGAAGATTCATTAGGAGGGGAGGACTGGCTCAGTAGGCTTTTGGTTTTGATGCTTGCTAATTAAGATGGAGCAGCTGGGTGAGGTCAAGGATTTGTATCTAAGGAATTCATGCTGTGTTTGTTCTGCTTCATGGTGGTTGGAAGAGGTAGGTGATGATTTGGTGGTGGACCTGTCCTTGATCTTTGGGCCTGCTGCTTATGCATCTGGCTTTCTGGTGGCTTCTGGTCTCTGCTGCACAGGAGCACGACATACCTGTGAGCAGCTCTTGACAGAGAGGTTGGAGTTCCAGAGGTAACAATGAGGGCTGATGGATAGCTCCTGTTTTCACAGTGGCCCTGCTGACCTCCCCACTCTCCCCCTTGATGAGTTTAACAGAAGGTGAATAGCTGTTCCCCGGGCCATTCTGATATAGGAAGCACCAGTGCAGGAGAAAGAAAGAAGGTAGGACCTTGGCTGAGTGGTGAGCCCATCCTATTCCACAGCAGGTAGCGGTCAAAGAGTGTAGGATCTCAAAGAGCACCCATAGTGTTCACATGTGGGTTCCCAGCGTGGCATTCTCGAGGCTTATTGCCCAGAAGAGCCTGCCCTGTGAAAGCTGTGCCTGCTTCCACGCCTCGGAGCACTCCTGCAGGATGATTGTGCTCCTCGGGAAGCCTCGCAGTAGCATTGAAGTCAAATATTTGCAAGTTCCAAGTATAAAACCAGGATGAATTAATCACTCAAAATCTGTTTTCCATCCTCAGCGTACATAGTGGGGCCTCTTACAATTAGATGCAAGATGCACTCGGGGGTGCCCGGTGCAGGCCCCGTCTGAGTTGCTGAGGATGCATGAGCAAGGTTGTTCTCACCCTGGACATGTGGTCCCCTGGGAAGGGGCTCATCGTGTGTCCTGTAGAGGTGTGGAGTACTCTTGGATGGCTTCTGGAGGAAACCTCATTCAGCAACTAAGTGAATGGCCTTACTGGCTCTGTCAGGCGGAGCTGGCTTGAAAATGTGTCAGGTCAGGACCTCTGAAAGGCAGGAGAATTGTTGTTCAGTTCAGCTGTGGGCTCCATGGGCGCGTCTGTAAGCTGATTTTTACAGAGGTGTTGGATTTACGAAGTGAGCACTGCGAGCTGGTGCTCTTTACTAAACACTGGTGCATATTCTAAGAATATTTTCTGTAGTGACCTCATACAGCAGCAAATGTTGCCTAATAACTCAGAAATGATAGATACGGCGCGAGTTGCCTCACGGGTGTTCCCCTCACCTTTGATACTCGTTGTCTCTCCTGTGAGCCCGGTCCAACGCACAGCCATGAACCTCCTCCATGTAAACAGAACCTTGTGTGTGCTCAGATTGCTGCCACGCAGCAGTGACGAGCGGTTAGAGCTCACCCCAGCTCCCACTGGTTTTGGTGGGGATTGGAGCCAGACTCATGGAATACGCTCGGGCACCACCGAGAGCCTGGAACCAACTCGTGCTTTCACACAGGCTGTTGCACTCCTATGTTGAACCACACACTTCTGTCTCTGTTCCACTTTGTTAAATCGTAGTAAAATTATATAAAAGGTTCTGCTTTTGTACCTGTTCCCTTCAGAACTGCCGCCACAATGAACGTACAGCGATGAGTGTCCCTTTTTCCTCCTTTCTGCAGCCTGACCCAGTACTACTGAACACCTCCTAGTACTGATCTTGTGCTGTTTCACATCTTTTCACAACCATCTCAGTCTCTGGTAGCGTTACAGCTCAAATCTATTTATCCTTTATCAAGACTAATTAGTGCCTTAGAAACAACCAGTATACTCACTGCAGAAACAATTTGTGGTTTAAACAAGATAAGTCAATAAGAGAAGAACGCCGTCAGAGTATACCCTAGAGCTTTCTAATGTTCTCAGGTGGAGTCATCTTTTTTGTTGTGTTTTTCCCCTTGCTCTCACTTCCTCCCTGACCATCTGATTTCTTTTTCTGTCTCCCTTTTGTCTTCACACACGGCATGTTTCATGTTAACCTCTTCCTATATTAAAAGGACATCAAGAACTGATGCTGCTGTTGCCTTTGTCATTTCCAGTGCTCTGCTTCTCCATGCGTGCAGTTCCCCAGTTGAGGAATCTCTTGATTCCAGCACTCTCCTTTCACTTGCTATGTTCGAATCGATAAGGCTGTCCTTGTCCTAATAGCAGTGGGCTGAATGCTGCATCTGATGCTCTTCTGTTGTGCTTCCCATTAACTGCCTAGAATAGAACTGCATGGCCTGACAGAACATGCTGCTCGCTTCTCCCACTTCTGTGGCTGTGAAGCAGGGCCACAGATGCCGATTCCTGAGCTTCCCTCACTAACGCCGCATGCTGCAAGCCAATGGGATGTGGAACTTGATTCCCTCTGTTACGGGACTCACCTGGCTGGGGTGAAGTACAAGGCTAGAGGATTTTACATGGCAGTGAGCTCTCTGAGTAGTCCCACAGTCACTCCTGGCTATCGTTCAGACTTCCCTGAGCTGCTGAGGGTTAATCTGAGAAATGTGCAGTAGCACAAGATGCCTCATAAACTAAAGCATCTGTCTCGGGCATCTGGCTGTGCATGTTCGCTAGTTCTCATACGGTACTTGGTGAGACATTAGTTACTGGGAATATCCTTGCATCAGAGGAGAGCTGTAGTTAAGACTTTAACTTTTTCTTTCCTTAAGGAACCCTAAGGACCTTGCAATATGAATAATTCTCTGGAGAACACCATTTCCTTTGAAGAATACATCCGTGTGAAGGCGCGAACGATCCCCCAGCACAGGATGAAGGAGTTTCTGGACTCCCTTGCTTCCAAGGGGCCGGAAGCTCTGCAGGAGTTTCAACAGACAGCCACCACCACGATGGTGTATCAGCAGGGTGGCAACTGCATTTACACGGACAGCACAGAGGTGGCTGGGTCTTTGCTTGAACTTGCTTGTCCTGTGACCACCAGTGTCCAGCAGCAGACTCAGCCAGAGCAGCAAATACAGGTTCAGCAACCCCAGCAAGTCCAGGTAAGGGTCTTAAATATTCTCTGAACGTGTGTATGATTCGCTAACCTGTGGAGTGGTGTTCAGAGCCAGCTACTATCTAACCTGAAACCACAGGCAAGCACTTAAGCAGGGCCAACAGCATTATTTCCCTTTTGTTTAAGGAATTTGGTAGTAAATTTCTCTCCTGACTGTGCCTCCACTGAGCCCCGTTGCAGGAGGAGCAGCATGCATAGCAATGTCATGGTGTAACCCATTGGAGAAATGGTTGACAGTTCTGGCATGTGCAGAGATCCCTGAAGCCTCGCACTCTGTGTGAGGCTGCTATAAATACCACCCCTCTGCTGGGCTGGCTTGATCTCGCTGGCCCGGGTGGTCATGGGATCTAACTTGTCTTCGGGTTTTTTAAAATTAAATCAATAATCTTAAAATTACTTTTCTTGAACGTTGTAAAAGTTGTAGTTCTTGAACTGATTTTTAAGTTGGGGGGGAATGCAGGAACGTCAATGTTATGAACCAGGGGCAGAGACCTTTCAGGGAAGGAGCTCTGGAAGATGTGTATGTGTCAAGGCAGATTATCTCTTTGCATGCTGGAAGGAGTCTGTTTGGTTTTTTTAATAGGTATTACAGTAATTTGTATTAAGTATTAAATGAGCAAATCCACTACCAGGGGTATGAACAAACATATAACCTGGGATAACTGCTTTGGTCCTCAAACAGATTTCTGAAATGGAAGTATTTATAGACAGCAGGGCATTTACTAAGGTTCTCTTATGTCTCCAAAGAGCTGAACTCTCCACAGCTGTAATTCTGATAACACCTTCAGATTTGAATCTTGCTGCCTTCTGTAGCATGAATGTAAAGTTGTGAGCTTTCCTCTTTTGCAACAAATGAGGGTATGGAGACACAAATTACTGGAGATCAGGTAGTGTAAACCTTGCTGCAGTGCAGCAGACTTGTGCCAAGAGCTCACTTGCATGCTTTTTATCCTACAGCAAAGGCAAACTTACCTCTTTCACTGGGCAACTCATCTCCAATTACTCTTTCTATTGAGTAAATTAATACTTCACTGGGACTTCTGTAACCTGTTGCACTACAGTAACTTGTGTCATGAGGCTTTTGAAGAATGAAAGCCTCTAGTCTCACAGACATGACTTGGATCTCTGCATTAAAATTGATCACGGATGCTTTTGGTTCTGCCAGCTAGCACACTTTTTTTGAGAAGTTCAGCAGAAGAACTAGGAGGTTTGGTGTTTTTGGGTGCCTCAGCCTTGAAGATGTGCAAGGCTCCCAAACTAATTGTAAAAGTCAGGAGGAATCTCTTTTCTTCCCTACTTTTCCTTTTTTTTTTTCCCCCCCTCCTGCAGCTGCCTCCTTTCAGAACCAGTCAGAGTTCAGGCTTGACCCTTGCAAACCTTCCAGTGACAGAGATATGGGGAGGGAGGTCATGTATCATATGTTCCAGGGAAAAATAATCTCCTGACCTTCTTGAACATAACCATAGAGTTACTGCCAGCGACCCGTTCCTGTGTTTTAAACCCAATGGCCTGTGTCCTGAGGAGTATGAAAAACACCTGATGAAAGTCAAGGTTTCAGCAGCTTTCCTAAAGAAAGCTGTCTCCTCTCTCCTGCTTGTTTCTGTTTGACTCTGCTTTAAAATATTTCACATCTGTTGGTAGGGATCACAACTGATGTTTGTGTTGCCTGCCCTGCTGGTTGCTTTACCGTGGTACAAGCCCCAGAACACTTTGGCTGCACATCTGGTACCAGATGCAGCTGCAGCTTTTGTGCCTTGGCAGTGCAACTGAGTTCATGTGCACTTGAGAATTACCTTGCAGTGAATGAATTAGCCTTACTTTTTTTGCAAGGACGGGGTGGAGAGGAGCTTTGCAAGATATTCTTTGCAAGAGTGTTTTTCTGCCTCTCAAGATTTCTCACCGAGATGTGGTTTGATGTTAAACCCGTGATTTAGCGTTCACCTGTCTCCAGACTGTCATTGTGGCATCAGTAGCAGAGCACAGTGTCTGAACAAAGCTGGATTTAGTTGTGGCTCTGGGGTGACAGTGTTCCACTAGAGCAGTGCACCTGACCCAGCTGGCTTGCTTTGCTACCATACTGCTGGTGTTGTGTTATGAGAAATTTTGGTTGTCTGCTGAAGCCTCTCAGCTTTTGATGGAACATATGTCATCCCAGTACTTGATAATCTCTTTAGTTCTTGCTAATCCAATTGCAGATCAGTGAAAGACCCTTTGAATTTCTGTCTGGCGGTGTGACAGTGGTGCTGGAGGTGACTGATAATATGACCAGTCAGATGACCTCACGGTTGCAAGTGCTGATGACGACCTTGCCATCACAAAGATAGCCAGATGATGCTCAGGTTTCATCCCAGATTTTGCTTGCTGTGAACAACCAAAGGCAGCGTGTGACCGCTTGCTGCTTTTATTTATCCTGGCGAAATGAATTTCCTGTTTGAAGAAGTTGTCACCTTAGGGTTTGCTCACCTAAAAGGTTCAACAGGCTGTTGCCAGGTGTTTATTTTAAAGACCGAGTTGGTGCAACTGTTGGGTTATGTACCAGTCAGTGCTACAGTAGCAGTGTCCTGGAGCTCCTTGCATGCCCAGTACTGTAGTGGTACCATCAGTGAGCTTAAGGAAGAGGTTAGTGTGTCAAGTTCTCACACCCTGTGCTGCATCAGGGGATGGCTGCAAAGGGCTGAGTTTTGCTCAGGTAAGAGTTTAATCAGCTCTGCCTTTGGTGGGATCGTTGCTGGTTGGGCTGGTGCAGAGGCTGTTGCATTGATAATGCCAGCGAGAAGAGGTGCCAGCACTGACCTGCTTATGGCATGTGGTGTTTCTGCAGAGGTCAGTGAACCTCTTGCACCTCTTCCTCCTTCGCAAGAAAATTTAACTGAAAGAATATCAGTGGACAGAAAGTGTCTTTGCTTAGGATACATGAGGTGCATGTGGGGCAGATCCTCAGCTTCAGCTTTTTATGAAGGCAGTGTGGTGGCTGGTGGGCAAGAGCTGCTCAGACAGGGCTGGGGAAGATGCTACAGGTGAGCAAGATCACAGAGCTGTGTAGGGAATGGTTAAAGATCTGCTTAAAAGGTCTTTCAGTTCAGGTTCATGCCTTCCTGATTGCTCAGTTCCGTACGTGTTTGCTGTTCAGCTTTTACTTTTTCAGTCTTCCCCAGGCTATCCTGTGACTTCAGACCGTTATAGGAAGATGGGAATTATTAATGACACAAGGCAGGGAAAGGTGCCCTTAAGTAGCTCAGAAGAAAATCTTAGAATACACCTGTCCTTCACTTCTGATGGATGCAGCTTCCTCAAGCCCCAGTCTCTTGGTTCTGGAGTTTGGCCTGGAGATAAGGCTTCTACTTGCTTCCCTTTGAAAAACATCCCCGTAAGGTATTGGTGTAGCAGGTAGCATTAATGAGCATTTGCTGGGGCTGAGCGTGCCAGTTGAGAGAGTGGTTGTAGTCAAGAGCGGTGTTCTCCAGGTAGCACCTTGTGTGTGGAAGTAGGTTCCTTTTTGAGCAGTTACCTCTTTTGTTTTCCCTGGTTCACATGTTTTAACTGTCTCAGGCCTCAACCCTGCCGCAGTGTACAGCTTGACAACATAATCTTGATATTGTAGCTGTTCAAACGCACGCAAGGCCTAATTTGGCCCGTGGAATTCTCTCTCTGATGTTGATAAATGAGCAGAGGAAAAACCTGGGGTAAGAATCTGTCTGGCAGTTGTTCTGAAAAGCTGACTCGTACACTCCCCGCAGACCTTGTTTACTTAGGTAGATAGCAAAGGACTTCCTGTAAAGTAGTTGAGTAACAAGTTCCAACGTTTCCTGCTACTGCAGTGATCAGTCTTTTTACCTGCTCTGTGCTCCAGATCTGTTTTGTACATGTGCTTTCTGGCACAAGATTGGAAGGAACTCTTTATTACAGTGTTAGTTTTTAATGTTGAAGTTGCTTTATCTTAAGACTGTTGTTGAGGGAAGTGCATTCTAAGCCTTCTTTCCTTAAATTGGGCTAAAAAATAGTTATGAGATTGTTCTCTTGCTCTCACTAACTTTTTGTCCAAGTGTTTGACTTCTGTTGGATTGCTCAGGTGTGGAATTTTGAGGTGCACCTACATTACCTCTGGGGGGGATTGGGACCATACTTCTCACAGCAAATTTGCCACCTGCTCCCACTTACCTCTCTGAGGTTTGGAGCCTGTCATTTGGGATTCCCTTCAGATGGAACCAAGCCATAAGATGCAGTCTTGTTGTGTCTAGGTGTTTGTCTGGCTTGGCTGGAGGGCACGACTAGACCTAAGTTTGAAATAGTCTTCTGGCATGTATAGTGTGGACACATTAATAGGTCTTCAGGTCTGCTCTTGATGTCTCCTACTACTTGTTAGTGTGAATGTAGTGTCAGAAACCAAGAGGTGTTTGTGAAAAGAGACGTTGAAGAGCTTGTCAGGTGCTCTAGGGCAAGCTAGATACCGGAAAACCCATGCAGGCAAGAGTTGGTGTGCATGCTCATTTGGAGGTGGGTTTTAGGAAATATTAGGTAATCCAGTCAGTCCATAGATGAGATTTTCTTTGCTTGGGCATTCTTTCTGTTTAATCGTTTCAGAACTGCAGTGCTGCAGTCTGATTCCTTGCTGGGCAGAGCATCCACGCAGGGCAGACGTGTTATGAGTCCTGTGTGAAAGGTTCTCGGAGTCAGTCTGTCAACCACGAGGAAAAAAACTTTTGGAAACCAGGCTTCTGCTGTTCTCATGCTCCTGGAGTTACTTGTTTTCTCGTCATGTGCTCAGTTCTAGACAATATGGTTTTGAGCTTAAGGTGACAGAAGATTTCCTTTAAGGGAGTCTTAAAAATTTAGCTCTGCCCTCCTGTTAGGAGCAGGCCTGACTCCCAACGCTTTCGATTCCCCAGTCAGCCTGTGCTTGGTCCAACTTCTGGCTGTTTTATGGTAAAAAGGCCTTTCTCTGTGTGATGGTAGTCTGCTGGGAAGTGATTCTTCTCATGCTGTTAGATCCAAACTTCTGGCAATAAGCAGTTTTTCAGTACTGGTACTTGGCATGTTCCTCTCTTGCACCAGTATAACCCAGGAATTCCCAGCATAACATGCTCTCACTTGAATCAGCATAAGGTGAAGATTTAAGGTCCTCCCTGTTGATCTTGGCCTGTAAATGTAAAGCATTCCTCTTTGTACAGAGTCTTGAAAAGTCAACAGAAAATCACAGAACGTTAGGGGTTAGAAGTTAGACAATGTGGTCAAGGTAAGAAGCTCTGGTCTCAGGCTGGGTTGAAGTCTGTAAATCTGGAATGAATGCTTGTAGAACTCCTGGGTACAACAACTGACTTGAAGACAGGGAGGGACCTACTGCAAAATACAATTGTTAAAAATGGATGTATAATTCGCATGGTGCGCAGGAGGTAGAGCTCCAGTGGCCTTTTAAATAGGAGCAGCCTCTGGTCAGAAGCATGATGGCTATAGCTTACAGCGTGGGGAACCTCCGGTGATCCTTGAGTCCGACTTCTTCATCTTGTTTGGGTCTGGATGCAGTTTGGGTGTTAACAATAACACTGTGTGAACTCTAAAGCAGTAGCAAGACATCCCAGTTGTAGAGGTTAGGATTTAGTCCTGAGGGAGTATCATAGGGCCTCAGGTCATGATTGCTCATCTGCTGGAAGTGGTGGAAGTTGCCCATGACTTTGAGATAGTAGGCTCAGGCTCTAAAATCCTTCGTGGTCCTAAAACTGAACCAGGATAAGTTTAGACTGGACAATAGGAAGCATTTCTTTACTGTGAGGGTGGTCAAGCACTGGAACAGGCTCCATAGAGAGGTGGTCCATGCCCCAAGCCTGCCAGGGTTTGTAGGAGGCATTCGGACAACGCCCTAACAACTCGGTTCAGCTTTTGGGCAGCCCTGAAGTGGTCAGGCAGTTGGTCCAGATGGTTGCTGTAGGTCCCTTCCAACTGAAATATGCTGTTCTATAAAAGCAGAAGGAAGAAAATGCCGTCCTGTTGGGTCTGTTCTTAGACCATGCCTCTCTTGTTGACAATGCCTTTGCCTTAAACCTTTTCCATTACCTTTCTAATCACTTGGGTGATAAAGTTGTTTCGGCGTGGGAGCAGACTTTCAGGTCTTACTGCTAGAAAAAAATAGTCTTTAAATGGCATGTGTTACAGCAGTGACAGGAATTGCAATGTAAAATGTTGTATGGAGAGAGGGTGGGGGTACTTTTAAGGTGTTCTCAGCCAGCCTGTGCAGACTCTGAAAGCACTCCTCAGAGGTACAGACTGAGTGACACGCTTACCTCTTTCTGTGACATGATTTTGAATCCTAGCAGATAAAGCAGATGTTTCTTGTGTGCAACAGAAAATATATCCATGCAATAATGCAGTTTATTTTCTGCAGTCTTGGGCCTTTGCCTTGCAAGTAATTTTTTGAACAAGTATTCAATACTCAGGACTATATTAGTGGTTTTTAAAGTCCAGTATTTTGGACAATACTTGCCTTGGAGGTGTAATTGAAACTGTCTTTCTTAAACTGAGGCTGCAGCTGGGCTCTGTGCCTGGGCCTGTTTGCCCAGGGCAGTGCTCGGGCTGTAGGGCAGTATGAGAAGAGTATCAAACAGAACTGAAGAAGCATCCCATAGGTTAATTCATCTTTTTCAATTAGCTGCCCAAACAAATCACTCACTGATGCAGCTTTTTAAACTGTCATGCTGACATGAGGTCATATGTTTCTTGTTACCTTGCAGGAAATTATTATGGGAAGTCCATGTCATCTGGATTGCAGCATGCTGCATGTAGCTCCCAACAGGAACCTGTAAAACTCCCTGTTCTTCCTGGAAATGGAATTAGTTCTTTACAGGAGAGGGCTTATAAAACTTGTCTGCAAGTGGTGCATTTTGCTACCCCACCTTTTCCCTTAGCAGCTCTTACTGGCTGCAATTGAATCCTAAACATTTTTAAGACTTCTTAGAGGTGTTGCTGGGAGATGAGATTTTGTGTGTCCGTGCAATGCAGACCTGTGTGGTTTGCCTTGGTGGTGTCAGGCTGGCTGGTGTGGCATCGCTGTGCAAATGCTGCATTAGCTTGACTGACCCTAGAAAATGAGTTAGAAAAGGGTGAGAGAACATGAGTAGGAAGACAGTTTTGCAACTAGATAAACCTATATCGGCTTCAAACTTCATATGGCCTACTTCATATGGGTTCTACTACTAAAGCTCTACATCTCTCAGTTGGATTTGAAAAGGGAGGTTGAGTAATTAATTCCCTCCCTTAAGTTGTAGTGTAAAGGAATCCTGGAGAAGCAGGTGATCATGGGAACCTGGGATATCACTTCTGGGACAAGTCAAACGCAGCAAGGTGGCTGTGTAAATGTGGGGGACAAAGTGGTGAAGTGTCTGGACAAGGAGAGCAGACCTCGCTTGGTGCCCTGGGAGTGAGGATCCCAGCTGGGTTGGGTTTGAGGCCTGGAATGTGCAGTTGTTGAGACCTGAACTTTGTACTGGGGGGTACTTCTGACCCCCAGTTTAGGTCTGTTCCTGGACTGCTGCTAGGCAGTGTGACAGACCCTGGACAAATGAGCATTGATGTGAGAGGGGGTGATTTTTACTCTTTTTTTTTTCCTCTTAAAATAAAAGGAACTGTGTTTGGCTCCAAGCCTTAACATATTTTGTCTGTGTTACTCTGCATTGTGTAAGTGCCTGAGCTAGAAAACACAACTGAGTGATTTGCACAATAAATGGAATCGAATGGAATAAGAAAATAATGAGAAAAGAGTTGGTTTTAATTGTCACTGCCGAAGAAATACTTTAAAAAACAAGTGCTGCAGTGCTGCCCCTTAGCACGTGACAGAGGTTCAGGTTCACTTGCAGTGTTGTGTGTGGACACCACTCGTGTAGTGTTACTGCTAGAGCTTGGTTTCAAAATAATATTTCTGTGCTTTATGTGGAAAGAGCCAAGGACTGGTTTAAACTTACCCATGTTTCTTACTGCCTGTCACTGGCAAGTGATCCTTGGGCCGTTTGGGGGGCTGGGGTTGGAAGCAGTGAGACAATCTATAGAGCACAGGAAGAACGAGGCGAGCTCCTGCATTTTGGAGCAAAACAATATCAGAATTGTCATGTGCATGACCTTAAAGTCTGGCTATTGCACGGCCTGTGCTGAAATAACATTTTAGCAATGCAAATAGCTCTGAAAGCTCCTGGCTTCCAAGGATGCAATCTGTTGGATCAGGCTCACAGAGCTTTGAGAACGGAGATGCCGCTCCAGTGCTGCTCTGTCTGTGCTGAGCAGCATGGTCACGTGCGGCGCTCAGCAAACACATCATCTACTGTGCTGTTGTCAACCAAACACTTCTAGAATAACTTGGGCTTGTTTTCCTGAGATCTTTACTTGTGGATTAATGTATGGAACCATAAAGCTGGACATAAGGGGCCTGGGGCACAGACCTCCAGTGATGGACCATCTCTGTTGGCGGCCCCTCTGGTTGAATCACTGACGCTTGCTGATCTCTAACTGCTGAATTGGTGTTGTTTCAGGTTCAGGTCCAGGTCCAGCAGTCACCACAGCAGGTCTCCGCCCAGCAGCTTTCTCCACAGCTGACTGTCCACCAGGCTTCGGAGCAACCGATACAGGTCCAAGTGCAGATCCAAGGCCAGGCGCAGCAGCAGGCATCCCAGACAATACAGAGTCAGTGTCTTCAGAGCCCCAGCCCATCTCAGCTGCAGGCAGCTCAAATCCAAGTGCAGCATGTGCAGACTGCCCAGCAGATCCAGGCTGCGGAGATACAGGAGGAACACATACAACACCAGCAGATCCAGGCCCAGCTTGTGGCAGGACAGGCCATTACTGGTGGCCAGCAGATACAGATCCAAACAGTTGGGGCGCTGTCACCTCCACCTTCTCAACAGGGTTCTCCACGAGAGGGAGAGCGGCGGATCAGCACCGCCAGTGTCCTTCAGCCAGTGAAGAAACGCAAGGTGGATATGCCAATTACTGTATCGTATGCGATTTCAGGGCAGCCAGTTGCCACCGTGCTGGCCATTCCTCAGGGCCAGCAGCAAAGTTACGTCTCTTTAAGGCCAGACTTGTTAACAGTGGACAGTGCCCACCTGTACAGTGCCACTGGGACCATTACTAGCCCCACTGGAGAGACTTGGACCATCCCTGTTTACTCTGCTCAGCCACGTGGTGACCTTCAACAGCAAAACATAACCCACATCACCATCCCTCAGGAGGCCTACAATGCCGTCCACGTCAGTGGCTCGCCGACGACACTGGCTACTGTGAAGCTGGAAGATGACAAGGACAAGATGGTGGGAAGTACTTCAGTAGTGAAGAACTCTCACGAGGAAGTGGTGCAGACTCTTGCTAACTCGCTCTTTCCAGCACAGTTCATGAATGGCAACATCCACATTCCAGTGGCAGTGCAGGCGGTGGCGGGGACGTACCAGAACACGGCACAGACGGTGCACATATGGGACCCGCAGCAGCAGCAGCAGCAGCCCACCCCCCAGGAGCAGGGGCAGCAGCAGCAGCAGCTACAAGTCACTTGCTCAGTAAGTTAAAACTGCTTCTCGGTCCATGGTTAACAACGTGTGAATGTGGTGGAGAGGGAGGATGTCAGTGGACAGCTGGCATCTGGGAAGCAGGGACACGTCTGTCCCAGTCGCCTGGCCATGACGTGGGGCATTTGACTGCTGATGGGTGTAGGACTGTGCTGTGTTAGTGTTAGCACGTTATTACAGATGCAAGCTTCCCAAAAGGAAGTAGTCTTGATCTTCCTGGTGAGAATGAATAGATAGTCATAGTGTAAATTAATAGGTACGTGCTCACTGCTAGCTTCTTCACCGCAGGTGTTCCCAGGTGTGCAGCCATCTCCGAGCCGTCCTGGGGTCGCAGGGGACAGGCGGGGAGGATTGCAGCAAAGGGAGGTGTGCACATGTTATCAGCTACTCTGTGTTATGCAGCATGAGGGGTCCACAGCAGATCCAGTGCCTGGGTAAAGTGTGGAAACCTGACCGGTTGTGAGCAAACTTCCTGGACGGGTGCACCCGTGTGTAACCCCGTGTCCTGCTCCTGGGGAACTCCTGCTGTGTCAGAGCACGGTAACGAGCAGTGACAAGCGAGCGTCTCTTCGTAGTGCTTGGCACACCTAGCAGCCAGATCTGGTGCTGGTTTTCTAAAGGCTTTGTTGCTAGCTTTAAGCCATAGATTATTTTGAATTTGCTTTTAAAACTTCAATAATTCGGGCTATTAGTGGCCTCTCTTATGTGTGCAAATGGATGTAATTTATTTTACCAGAGAGTGGAAAGTGGTTGATCTGTCAGAGCCTGTTTCTGCTGAATGGAATGAGGGCAAAAATACCCAAGTCTGGTAGCATAAATGTTGTTAGAAATTCTTTCCAGTTTATAAATAACACTGTTGGCTTTATAAAGGCATATGTGCCCTCTCTCTGCTTCATCAGTAAGCACTGGGACAAGGAGGGTTACTTTCTGTGATTGTCTCTGATTGTTCTGAGTTGGTGGTGGGCTGTAGCCCACAGAGAGCTGCACTGGAAAGACTTCCCTACACTTCCAAGTAACTTTCAGGTGCTGGGTGCCCGCTTCTATAAGGCTGTACTTTTTATGGAGCATGTGATGCATAGATGGAGTTCTGACTGGTTGGGGCTCTTTGTTTTGTCATGTTCAGAGAGGCTTCTGTAGCTCACCTTGTCTCTCTGTTGGTGCTTTGGAGATGATTTCATCTCTTTCAGCTTCTACTGAGTTGATAGAACTTCTTGCCTTTCGGCTAAACAGGATTTTTAGACTTATTCTAGAGTCTTTTAGGAGTATGAACCACATTCTTAGGATCCTTTTTGAGGTATTAACTCCATAATTTCTTTAATAGTTACTTGTAAAGTTTCTGCTAACACCGTATACACCTGTGCCCAGTGCCCTGCAATCCTTGGGTATTGGATGCTTTTCTGATCCCAGTTCTCTGGAGCACTGGGTGTTGTATAAGCCCCTAAATACAGAGACAACTCTAGGAGTGATACATTCTTCCTCCAAGAGGATGGTAACACTGCTGTAGGTGAACACCTAACTTCTGGGGGTTGTCCCTCTCACAGCTGTGAGTCTGGGAAGGAATTTCCCTGCTCGCCCCATGCTATCCTCTGGCATTGTGCTGCTGTGGGATCTGGGCAGGTTGCAGCTATTTTGCTCTATTTGTGAAAAATGTTAGCAAACAACTGCCAGTTCCACCTGTGTGCCTGCCTTCACACTGGCCGAGGTGCCCACGGGGCCAGGGCAGAACATTGCCCTTAGCTTGGGCTGATGGAGGTGGCTCTGGAAAGCTTTCTGCTCTCTGGAGAGGAGTGGGGCAGCACCCTGGAGAAGAGCAGAGCTCCTGCAAAGGCAAGGTGTCATTTCACCCTTGGACTCCTGTCCTCTTTGAGGCAGAGGTTTGCTTGACAACTTAAACTGTCACCATCTGCTTTAACAACAGTGGGGCCCTTCAGCCAGCCTCCCCCTGCGGCCGTGGTGGGCGCTGCTGGCGGTGCAGGGGCCGACAAGCAAAGAGCTGATGCGAAAAAAAGAAAAACCAACCAGAAAGCTCTGGTCTGAGGCTCTTGCAGGCTTTGCCTCTTCAGCTGTTTTTTTTGTTACACTAAGTGAGGTTCAGGTATTACCAAAGCCTCTGTGCCGTTTTCATTGTGGTCTCCAGCATTGTCAGAGCAGCTTTCACCGATGATTGACACTTGGCAGCATGAAAGGAAAAGTTACTTCATCACAACAAAGCCTTGCTTTGTGGGGTGGCTCTCTAAGAATTGCTATCTCTGTAACATTCAGGGTGCCAATGGGAATTTGACTACAGCCTGCAAGGCTTCAAGTTAATCTCCATAATTGAGGTAGCCATGAGACTTTCTGTGGCATGGGATGGAGAAGCTGTAGTGAAGAATGCAGAGTGAGTGCAGCTGAAGGCTTGCTGCTCCTTCTGGATAGGTGCCATCAAGTGCCAGTAAAATAAGTTCCAGTTTGAGGTAGTCATTCTTGGTGACTTTATCCTGCTGCAAAGCTTCCAAAGGGTGTGGAGACCTCTTAGGTATCTAGTAGGTCACACAGTAGCTCTTCACGGAACAGTAGCTGGCCCGTGTTGGCAGTGTTTGGTAGTTTGAAAGCATTTCATTGCGACTGAATTAATATTTTGATGCTGGTCTGTTATTATTTTATACCTCTTACAAATGAATGAATCTTTTCAGCTGTTGACAATAAGAGCAGAGCGTGTCTGTTCTGCTGCCTGTTCCACACTGAACAATGAGGAGAGCCTGCCCTTGATGGGCACGGGTGGGGAGGGACACCAGCAGTGTACAACACACGAGTGTACCCAGAACCTTGCTCAGGGCACTCGAGGCTTGGAGGAGCTGTGGTTAATAGAGCTGATGGCACCTCGGTGTGCTTCCCTTCCAGGGGCTGGTGGTCTCTCTAGTGTCTCCAAGCTGTGTCTGCAAGGGGTCTTGGGCTACTCTTGTAGTGAGATTATGGACATCAGTGGTGGTTCAGAGGAACAAGTTAGCTGAAGCCAAGAAAAGTGCATGGAGCAGATAGGGCTTCAGAATCCAGTCATCTGTTTCAGTGTTTGAGGGGAGACCATAAACTTGTTGTTGGGAGGACTTCAGCCCTGTGAAGATCTTTGCTTATGAACGTGCTGGCTGGCTTCTTAATGGTGTTGCAGCAGGAACACCTGGTGGCTGTTGGGTCACCCATGATGTTTTGCAGGGCTTCTAAATGCATCAAATCACAATTTGCCTGCGTTTGCTAAAGGGGTTTTGGGTATGTTCATTCACACTAAAAGTGTTCTTGGAGAAACTTTTGTGAGCAACAGTTCAGGTTAGACAGCAAAAGTTGTGTTCCTTGGATTAATTTCTTGATAACAGAGGTGTGTTGCAAAAGGCTGATGTCCTGGGGCTAGAGATGGTGCAGCATTGCTTCGTGGTGGTGTTGAACTGTTGCATATCATGGTCTGTACATAAACTGAAACGTTTTCTTCAATAGGCTCAAACCGTTCAGGTTGCTGAAGTTGAACCACAGCCGCAGCCACAGACTTCACCTGAACTTCTACTTCCAAACTCTCTGAAGCCAGAAGAAGGGCTTGAAGTGTGGAAAAGCTGGGCACAGACCAAGAATGCAGAGCTGGAAAAAGAAGCCCAAAATAGGCTAGCACCTATTGGAAGTATGTGTCATAACAACATGGCCTTCCTTTCCTTTCAAGTAGGACCAGGAGTGACGGAAACGTTAGCTCTTCACCGCTTTGGAAAACACCTCTGTGGTTGTTGTTAAATGTAAACGTTGGTTTGCTCTGCAGTACTCATTGTTCTGTGCTCCTCTTGTCACAGGACATGTTCCAGGGGAGGTATTGGCTCAGTGCTGAGCCAACTGGAGCACCTGGGCTAGTACCAGGGGAAAGGGTGCTGTATGACTGGTTCATGGATGATAAAAATGGCTGTAGATGCCAGGCAGGCTGGTGAAGCAGTCATGGAATTGCTGTTTTCCTGTTGCTGCAGGGCAGTGTTTCTTTGTGGACCTGATAAACGAAGGCAGCAGCGATGCAGTTGGCAGAGCAGAGAGTCTTCCTGTCAGATTCCTGCCCATTTATCTTTTAGTAGATCTGACAGTCTAAGATCTTGATTTATGTCAGTTTTCTTTATTATACTGGGAAAATGAGGTAGTACTGGGCCTGCCAGATAAGAGTGGCAAAGGCAGGAATGTGGGAAATCATTCCTGAAAGACTGGGAGATAATATGGCTTTATGGCTTAAATAATATGGTTTGGTTTTGTTCTTTTTCAGGGCGTCAGTTGCTGAGGTTCCAGGAAGATCTCATCTCCTCAGCTGTGGCTGAGCTGAATTATGGTCTATGCTTAATGACACGAGAAGCTCGAAATGGTGATGGTGAACCCTATGATCCAGATGTGCTCTACTATATCTTCCTGTGTATTCAGAAGGTAGGGGGAGGGCAGCTCTGTGCAGAAGAGCCATGCACACTGTCAGCATGTACAGGGAAGGTTCTCTGTTATAAAAATGGAGACTGCAGCTTCTATTAAGCTTCCTGACAATTTTGTAAGAAAAAAGTCTCCTTGCTTTAAAAACAATAATAAAAATATCAGATTAAATGTAATGAGCTTGCAACAACGCTTCATCTACAGAGTTAAGGTTGTGAAGAATTGTTAATAACTGAGTTCAAGATCATGGTGAGGATAATAAATCCTTTCAGTTTTTCTGAGGGGAGGAGGGTTGAATGATGTTTGAGAGAGTTGTCGGTGTCAAAACTTGATCTAGTTGAAGCTTTAACAGGCAAAAACTTAGCTTTGTGTGGTGTGGGAAGTCTGAGCTGGTGATACTGGTGTGCTTTCTGGAAGAGCTGCAGGAACAGAGCTGAGCTCTGCTAGGAGAACTGAGCATCTCTTCCTTAGCCTGAAAAAGTAATGTCCAAAGGGGCAGTCATGTGAAATGATTTGCAGCGAACACACCTGAAATAAAAGGTGAAATCCAACCACTTTTACTTTCCAGGGTGGTTTTTCCTTTCTGTCTTGGCATTCCTATGACAGTAACTGAGATTACCTCCCCTGTACTGGCCTTGGTGCAAGGGTCCTCACTCCTCTAAGTGTTGGACATTAGGAAAAACCTTTTCACTATGAGAGTGATTGGGTATTGGAATAGGTTGCCCAGGGAGGTGGTGGAGCTGTTCAAGAGGTGTCTGGATGTGGTGCTGGGTGATGTGGGTCAGTGGTGATGGAGGTAGGGATTGGACTGGATGATCTTTAAGGTCTCTTCCAACCTCGATGATGCTATGGAGTAGAATGTATTGGTCTTCAGTGCCATGCTGCAAAATGTTTGACTAACTGGGTATGTGGCTCTTGGATAAGGTCAGGTCTGAGGAACATACTTGCTGCTGTACTGGACTGTGTTGTGACTCTCTTACAGTATCTCTTTGAGAATGGCCGAGTAGATGACATCTTCTCAGATCTCTACTACATTCGGTTCACTGAATGGCTGCATGAAGTTCTCAAGGACGTACAGCCCCGCGTTTCCCCTCTTGGTAAGAACTTCTATTTAAGAACTTTTAAAACTTTCTGGAGCTTGGAATGTTTAAACTGAACCATGACATGAGTGTTGCCTGAACAGAAACCCTGTCAGAGAATGTCATGTCCCTGGGACAGCTCACACTGGTCAGGGAGAAAACTGTTGTGTCTGCAGTGAATGCTGGGGTTATAGCATGGTCAGGCTCCAGCCCTGGTTGCTGTTGAGGGTTATTTGTCTGTCGCTTGTCACCCATCAGGAAGCAGATTGTTGGGACTTTGCAGTGTCACAAGGTTGGCTTACTCGGAAGCCAGCTGATCCTGGGTCTGAATTACCCTTTCTCATCTGAAGTGTGAGGAATGATGTAAGAATACATCTTGGCTCTAGTAGGTATTGTTACTTTGGGAGGTAGTAGGACACTGTTGTGTTACCTTGTGGCCAAATGGGTTGGTGCTGCAGGACCGAGTGTCAAAGGGAAAAACAATGCATGATCAGAGCCTTGAGTGCTGCAATCAAACGCAGCTCCACTCAACCCTGTGTTTAGAAGATGAAGGCAAAAGCGTGGGGGGGAGCAGTTGCAGAAGACACAGATTTTGCCTATGAGAACTAGATTAAGAATTGCATTTTCATAGCACAGAAGCCTGGTTTCTCATTACTTTGTGCCTTTGATCTGATCAGATGTCTGTGAAGAGGCTGTTGCTGGTGCTCGGAGCAGCAGCCGGTGTTACAGGCTGTGTGGCTGAGTAGCACCATGAGTTTTGGAATCCCTTTGTTTCCACTCTGGCCGTTTGATCTGTGCTTTGTCATCCCACAAGCCCCGGAGTTCATACTGCTGTCTGTTTTTCTGTTTATCTGTGTATTCAGAGTGTAGTATTTCTCTTCTACACAAAGGGGAAAAAAAAGAAGTGAGAATCAAAGGATTACTCATGTGTCCAAATACATCACTTGGCACTGTGTGCTGACTAAAGCTGCGCACAGGGCCAAGAGCTGATTTGTTACACTGGCCTGCCCGCTCTCGCATGTTATTGGATTAGGAGCATCTGCATTGGAGTCAAGCCATTAATTAAAAGCTGTTTAAGTGCGTGTTTATTTTTCTCTGGGCTGGGATGTATAGGCGTGTTGCAGAAGCAAACTCTCCACAGCTAAAGGTTGGTGTACGTGTGCAAGTGTTTCCTAACTGTACCTGCTGTTTAAAAAGTTATTTGCACAGTGGTGAACCTTGACATCAGTGAGTATCTCTTCCTCCTCCCTTCAAGATTGATGTGCTCTCCAATGCTATAAAATGCTGCCTGTGTTCCTGCTGTGACTGTCTCCTGGTGTGATGCTGACTTCTGATCATTGCAGGTTACGTCCTCTCCAGCCATGTAACAGAAGAGATGCTGTGGGAGTGTAAGCAGCTGGGAGCTCACTCCCCTTCCACCTTGCTCACTACGCTGATGTTTTTTAATACAAAGTAAGTATTTAGGTCTTGAGCAATAAAAGAACTTCAAAAGCCTTGACAGGGTTGGTAGGAAACTGCTGCACTGAATTAGGGTGAAATAATGAATTTTGAATGGTTGCATGCAGAGCCATCTTGCAGCCCCACTGGGCAGAGAAGATGCAGTATAACAAGGAGATGAGGTAGCAGAGGGGAAGCTGAACTTGTGGCTATTGCATGCTTTGCTGCTGGAACAGTCTTTAACTCTGTGTTGGTTTGAGCTTCAGTTGGCTTGTGATGAGTAAAGATAACTACCTCACTGTTGTGACTGTATCCTTTACTTGCCTCTCAATGTCCTGTGTTCTCTTCTTGCTGCTCAGGTACTTCCAGCTGAAAACAGTAGACCAGCACATGAAGCTGGCCTTCTCCAAGGTGTTGAGGCAGACCAAGAAGAACCCTTCTAATCCCAAGGATAAAAGCACGAGTATCCGCTACCTGAAGGCTCCTGGCGGTCACCAGACAGGACAGAAAGGTAGTGTCTGGGTGTTTTCTTTGGGAATATTTACTTTTTGGGCTTGGAGGAAGTGGATGAACCTGGAGATGTCTGCAGGTAGGGCCATGAGAGCCCAGGGCTCTGACCTGAGACACACGGGACTCGGCAGGAGCGAAGGATAACTGGTTTTGTTACTTTTTTTAATGGGCAAAGGGGCTTTTGGGTGTAAGTGCTTATGAAAAGAGGGAGAAACATCTTTGAGAGGGCTTCTCTTGACTCACAAGAACCCATATAGAATCCATATGTAAGTACAATCTGTCCTCTTAAAAGCACGGCCCCAGGATTTAGCTGAGGCATCGCAGTCTCAGTGGTGAGATTTGTCTCACTTTGGGCACAGTTAGAGGAGAAATGGAAAGAAGGACATGGATGGGCTGTGTTGCTCAGTAGCCTTGGGATAAAGCGTGCTCTCCATATGTGCTGTGAGCATTTATAACCTGGTGCCTCTGCCCTGGGACAGCCATGTGTCCCTCGCCAGCTCCCGTGTGGGGTGCTGGGGCTGTGTGGCACTGCTCAGTTTGCTGTATGGGTACAGAGTGTCTGACAGACTTCTGGGGGCTGGTTTGTAGTTACAGATGACATGTATGCAGAGCAGACTGAGAATCCAGAGAACCCCCTGAGGTGTCCAATAAAGCTGTATGACTTCTACCTCTTCAAATGGTGAGAGCTCTTGTTTGTGTGCATGGTGGCTTGTCTTCTGTGTCTGCTGAGCTGCATCTTGCAGCTGGCCTGGTTTTAAGGGCTGTGTTTTATTGCTGGCACAGTTTCTACATTTGCATAAATTTACTTTCACGGGGAGGAGCGTTGATGTGTGTTTATTCTGATGGCACATAAGCTGAACTTCCGTGTTGATTAATGAGACGGATCCTGATTTGTAAACTGGCTGCTCTGAATCTCATACCCACGCTGGAGGTTTGCTGTGATGGCATGAGCTCGCTGTTCTGCCTGTGACTTGCAAGCAAGTCATCTGGAAGCATCCTCTACCCAAGATGAGATCAGGGTCCTGTTCAAATTGGCTTCTGAACAAAAATGAGGACTTCCTGTGGAGCCTCAAAGGACTCGCGTCTAAGTTACCATGATTCTGACAATTAATGTAGATGTTCTGCACAGATGGGTCTGCAGCTAGCCTGGATGTGAGAATACCCCATCCTTGCTGCACTCTGAAAGACCCCTAAAGCTGTGTGTGTGTTATATTTACCAGTGTGAAATAAAAATTACTTTCTTGTAGTTGCCACCATGACTTTTTAACCTTGGCGTGGCCTAAAATCTTTGGGACCACTGTTGCCCCTAGATATAACTCCATAACCTTCGTGCCTCATCAGCCAGATGTTTGCTGTCAGGATCTGTGAAGCCTGGGGCGAGGACCGTGGCGGTCTGTCCCTCCCAGGACATTCTGTTAGTCTGGTTGTTTCTGATCTTCCTCACGCAGCCCCCAGAGTGTGAAAGGCCGGAATGACACGTTTTACTTGACACCGGAGCCGGTGGTGGCCCCCAACAGCCCTATCTGGTATTCCATCCAGCCGATCAGCAGAGAGCAGATGGAGCAGATGCTCACCCGGATCCTGGTGATACGAGAGATTCAGGAAGCTCTTGCCGTGGCTAATGCCAGCACCATGCACTAAGGCATCCTTCGTGGCTCAGAAGGGGTGGGGCGGGGTGACGGGGGAGGGACAAGCAAAGATAAATTGTACAGACTTTTACACTAAAGGAGATGCCTAAGTTTTTGGTTTTTTATTGGTGTAGTTATGAAGCCCTTTTAGGCTTCTTCTCTTTAAAAGAATCTAAAGGAAAACCTACCCATTGTGTATCCTACCCAACACACCAAACTGTTGGAACCATTGGAGGCTGCATATCCCCTGCGAGCTGGGAGCTGTGGAAAGCTGCTGGTTGACTCTGATTTTTTTTTATGATGTAGAAAACATGAACTACAGGATTGTCCTGGATGGCTGTGGCCTCTGTCTCCTCGGAGCGTGTGCAGCCTAGAGGGCACAGAATGATGGATGGACCTGCTCAGCCAGTGGAGGAGAGGCAGGCATCTTCTTTTCTTGTGCTTGGACGTTAATTTGCTGATATCTTGGAAGGAAGAGGAGAGAGTGAACTGCAATTGTGATTTATACAAAAAACCACAAACCAACGATTTCTATTCAGACCTTTAAGTGACGTTTTTAGATGTTAAAAGTACAAACTTTACCACACTCTTCTTTTTTGGCCTAACATTGAGGCCTTAAACCTTGAGGCTCCTGTGCCTGATGGAATTCTTGTAACATACACTTGTGTATCATATAAAGATACCACCCTGTTTCTCTTATGTATTCTTACTCTAGTTGTTTATTAAGAATGACGAGCACGTCTTTTCAACATGCCATTGAACAATGTGTCTTTATTTGGGGAAGAGTGAGCTGTGAGGGTGGGGGGGGTCATTATACAAAGATCAGTATGCAAACCGGTTGTTTTCATCCCTGTTTGTGCTTTCCAGCTCAACTCCGCTGGACTTCTTTCACCCCTACAAATTAGGAAGGTAGAAGGGGATTAACTTCTGTTGAAGGACCTGAATGTCTGCTTGCTGATGGAAGCTCAGTGTCAGGCTAGGAATGTGGGATCTGTGAGACCAGATCTGACTGTCCTCATGTTCTGTGACCAGCCTGTGAGGCTTCACCCCTAGGCAAATTCCCCTCACCCCACCTTCACGAACGCATTGCACCAACAGCATGACAGAGGGGTGTTGGAGGGAAAAGGCCTTCCAGGAGCAGGGCATGGCTTACTCCTGCCATTTAACAGCCTTGTCACAGTTTTTAACACAGCTGTGTAGCTTCTGGCATTGTTCATGATCATAAACCCCAGCCCTGTAGCCTTGCCTTGCTGCATCTTAAATGATTGCTGTATTTTATATCATTAACGAGTAGTCTGCTCTTTTGAAGCCAGCAGGTAGCCAGCCGTGCTTGAAATGGGAGATCACTAGTCAGGCTTGTGATTTGTGCCACCAGCTTCTTGGGTGCGGAGACATGACTCTGCTTCTTGAACTTGTCTTCCCTGCTTCTCCATCTCGTGTCCCTTCCCTGTTCCAAAATATATAGAGATATATTTAAATATATATTACAGTAAAAGGACTTAAACTTGTGTACAGGCAAGCAATTTCCCTGAAGCTTCTGTTGACCAGCACCTGTATTGAGCAGGAGGGTCTGCCCTCTCTGTTGGTTGTGTGCAGTGTTGATGAGGAGAGCAGCCATCGTGTTCCCTGCCTTTGTGCTCTTGATCAGTGCTGGGGTGTGCAGGCTTGCAGAGAAGCCTCTGGTGCTTCATGTTGGTGTTCATGAGGAAGAAGATGTGCCTGAGTTGGTTGTCAATAAGAGTTTGGTTGTCAATAAGAGTTTGTTCCCTGTAGAGGACTCTGTACTCAAATGTGTGCAGAGAGGTGAGGTAGTTGGCTAATACCTGCACTCTAAAGTTGACTTCTGGCTCAGTGTGTGCCCTCGGAGTTGTGCCAGGGGAAAATAGCCTGGGGCTGGAGCCCAGATCCCAGTGGGTGAGTTGGGAAGATGTGCCTGGGAGGTGTGCAGTGCTGGCAGCGTGCACTCTTGGCCCAGTTCAGCCCTCGGGAGCCAGCAGTTGCCCCTTAGCTGTTGGGATCACTAACAGTCCTTCAGCTGTCGGAAGCCTGTGTTCCCTCTGCCATATCTTAATGACTGCACTGTCCATCTTTGGCCCTAATTTCAGTATTTAAGGATGTGATTAGGGGCAAGCTCCTGCTGTTTCAAGCAGCCAGCTGTACTTGTTGTTCAGGGTGCCCGAGAGGCCTGCACAAAGTGGATTTCCATTCTTCTGGGCAGTTTGTCCTGTCTTCTGAACAGAATTGCAAAGATGTGAGAGAAGCTGCAGACACCCGTGCTCGAGTCCCCATGCTCTGCAGTACTGCATGGGAAGCTGGCTCCAGCATGCCTGCACCTCTGTGAGCCTGCTGCACTGCTGTCTCCATTGGAAACTCAGCGGGTGCTGAATTCATCTGCCAGGCACCCAGTGTACCAGTCGCTTCATTAGGTGGCTCAGAGAGTCATCTCTTACTCTAAAAATGGCCAGAAGCTGGAATAACTTGACAGAACATTAGGGCAGTTCTAGGTTAGGGGTGAACAGATACTTCAGCTGAGCTTTCTGGGGAAGAGGAATTCCACGTTACCTTAAAACTCTGGATTGTGCACTTTCCTTCCTACCCTTAACTGCAGGATGATCTAAAGTCCTTGGAGGGGAAGAGTTCTCCTTGATCTTGGACTGTAATGCTTAAGAGCAGGGGAACTTGGCACCCAGGGAGCTGTGGAGATCTCCTGATGGTTGGTTTTGTCCTGGCAGACTGAAGTGTTTCCATGATTTTCTCATTGTTTGGACGCACGTAGGAGAGGGATTTGCTGGCGCAGAAGTGGACTGCCACTGTTCTGTACTTTCTCATCAGAACGTCCACCGTGTTAACTCCATTCCCTATCTTTAGAGACAATCGATATACTGTGACTTAAGGATTATTTTCCTGGACCTGGTTTCTAGTCCGGCTCTCTGGAGCTAGTTTCAAAGGTACAGTATTTCTAGAATATAAATACTGTGTTCTTTGGTAGTGGAAAACGTGAGCTGCTCCCTTTTAGGGGCTCATAGGAAGACGTGCACGGAGTAGCACAGCAGAGTGCTGTGGCTTAGGGTTGCTATCCAAGTTCTGGGAAATGTTCCCAGTCAAACATGTAAAATAGCTTTTTAACTTTCCTATAACCAGCTTGACTGCTGCTTAAAGGGCATTCCCCCCCGGCTGCAAGAGTGCCAAACTGCTAGCTCTCGTACGCGTGTATATATTAAATAAGAACTCTCCGTGCCCTATGCCTTGTATGAGACGGGCTGAGAATGCATCAATCTCTAAATAAACAAAGCTGAGAAAAGTCAAACTAGAGACCCTGTGTTGTTGGTTTCAAACTGTGCTCATCTTGCCTCTGTGGTATGAAGGGAACCATAGAAAGCAGAGCGTGACTGACTACTGTAAAGGACCTCCCATTCTGACACGGAACTCGGGCATTGTCCTGTCTCTTGACACCAACAGTGTTGCTTTCGTAAGGAATCTTGTAGCCTCTTAACACACTTGTCCATGGCACCATCAGATTTTCCTTTACTTTCAGGAGTTTAAGCGTTAGATTCTCTAAGTGATAAAGGCTGAAGCAGGGGAGAGCAGAGTAGAGAGTGACTCTTCGCTCCTGTCTAGAGTGGTGAGTAAAGAGAACAGCCTGAGTAACTTAATAGTGCACTCATCTGTTGGCTGCTTCACCCCTAGAGACCTCCTGGATTTTAGATGGGAGACAAGGTCTGAAGTAGTTCCTGAACTGCCCTGCCTTGGACCAATGCAGAAAGACTTGATCTGATCCCTAAGTCAGAATCCTCTTCTGCACTGTCTCTCCTTGGGCAAAAATTAAGACAGTCTTGTTCTCAACTGCACCAGTGCTGCTTCCTGCCTTGGTGTGTGTAGAATGGATCCTCACGCCTCCTGCACTGTGATGAGAACAGATGCAGAAGTGGTAGAAAAGAGCCCTCAGTGTACGTGGAGTGGAGGGCTTTGCTGATACTCTGATTGGTCATCCTCTTGCTGGTCTGAGTGCTGCTGACATCGACTGACTGCACAGTCCAACCAATTTGTGTTCTCATCCAAATGAAACAGACTTGCTTGCAATTAGTCTTTGGACTCTTAAATCACTGTTAATGTGGGATATAAACTGTCTTCCACCCTAGGTGGGGCTTTTCTCCCCATCTCCTTGCTGGGGCTGCTCCTCTCAGTTATTACAGGGAACATACCTTATCCTGATGTTCCAGCCTGTTCCGTTTCACTGGTGCCAATGCATAGGAAAGAGCCCTTCTCAGCTCGAGCATCTTCCTACCTTAAGGAGCATCTCAAATCTTGTTCCCAGAGTCTCTCTGACATGCTGCCCCCAAGTCTCTGAAGCGACCGCTGCATCCCCGACCTGTCGGTTCCCTTTGTTGCGTGGCTGCAGCTCAGCTCCCGGCACTGCAGTTGCTTTGCCCGCGTAACCCCGCGCATGGCGGCCACGTTTGCCTGCTTCTCTGTGACTGTTTGAGCTCATTGGAACGGGGGGGCAGATCGAACTCACAGCAGCAATAAACTGCGTCTAGAACTCGAGAGGGAACTGCAGGAGAGAACAAGGTGGAGGGGATGTCTCGGAAAGGCAGGGTCCCGTTGCAGCCCAGAGCCTCGCTTGATAATGAGTGTGCAGCCTATATGCAAAATACGTCTTGTCTGTCCCTCCCGTGTTGACCCTGGTCTAAACAGCACATGTGATTGGCATCCTGCAAAGTGACCTTCAGAACTCTCCAGTAGCTTTGCCCCGTGAGTAACTCACACTACAAATCATTTTAAAGAGATGCACTCAACTATTTTTTTAATTTAATTTTACTCTTATATTCTCTGCTCTTTGTAATCTGCTTGGAAATAAAATGTTTTTCCCTGCAGCCTTTGTTGTAGTCTGTTTGAGAACCATTAAACTTTGCCTGGTGTTTCTACTGGAACAGAAGCTGACTTGCCTGTTTACTGCTGTGCCCGTGCCCCAGCGTAGAGCAGAGACCGGCGTGTGCTGCCCAGGCAGGCTTGGCCACCCTCTGCTTGAGCTGTTCTTATTTAAAACGAAGGGTAGGGAGACCTGTTAAACTGATCTTGGGCTGGCACGATGCCTCCTGTGCTGCTGGTCCTGTGGCAGGTAACACTGAGTTGAAGGTGCGTGTCCTTGGCAGGTGCCGTGGTCCCTTGGAAGGCATTTTGGGACCCAGTCACCAGGACAAGTGTCTCGGTGCCTTCGGTTACTGTTTGCCATGGTGTGAGCCTAGGCACTCCATTGACTGCAGAGGATGGTGCTTTTCTTACAGCTCCCAAGACAACCGGTGTCTGGGGAGGTGAAATTGACTCTTAGCTGAGAATCAACCCAGGAATTATGTGAAGAAGTAAAATTAGGGTGAAATGCAATTTCTGGCATACTTGGGGAATGGACACCCTGTGAAGTTCACAGTGCAGCACGCTGTCAAGTGCTGTTGACACGTGGCTGTAGGAGGCAGATGGCGTTGATGTTGGTGTTCATAGTAATGACTGGATCGGTACCGATCTCTTGGTGTAAAGTTCTAAGTGGCATCACAGATCCTCGTCACTGGGTCCCAGCTGGGCGAGGGCTGCCTTTCCTTAGTGACCCCTGGGAGCCAGGCATCCCCTTCCCCACAGCACGGGAACGTCCCTGCACGGGGGCACGTGCCTGCTGTGAGCGAAACCAGTGTCTGATGGGAAACAACCATCACTTAGCAGCTGCAGCCTGGTCTGGGTGGGCTACTGCTGCTGAGGCCAAACGAGCCACCCAAGAGCCCAGCTTCTGGCTGCAGCGTGCTTCACTCCTTTGGGGCTTTCCCCCCGTGTACAAGGCACTGTTAGCATCTACCACGGCTGAGCTTAACTGGTTTGTGCTGTGTTTTAGAGCCTCGCTCGGACCAAACACGTTCATCCAAGCTGGAGGCGTGAAGGTGCCTGATGAACCTCACGGCGTAGCGGGGCCGTTGGCTCCCGAGCGTTTGGGGATCTCGAGCAGGCGGCTCCGCCCGTGTGTCCTGGGGCCTTCCCTTAGGGCTGCCTGCGGCTCCTGGGACAGGGCTGGGACCTCCCCGGCCAGCGGTGGGGGCACGGCAGCAGCGCTCTGCAGTCCCCGAGCCGGTGTGGAGCGGGGGGGGGTGCCCCAG
>VZRW01009739.1:0-13402 GCA_013398125.1 Aegotheles bennettii | reverse complement strand
TCCCCGCCAGGACCTGACCTCGGCGCTGACCAAGAGGATCACGCTGAAGACCCCGCTGGTCTCCTCGCCCATGGACACGGTGACCGAGGCCGGCATGGCCATCGCCATGGCGGTGAGTGCGGCCCCGGGGCCGCCCGTACCGGGGAGCGGCGGGCGAGGCACGGGCCGGTCCGCTCCGGGGTCCCCGTGATGTTCCAGGGACCCCCCGCAGCCCCTCGGGGTGCAGCCGTGCCTCCGCCTTCTCTCCAGCCCCACCCGGGCTCGACCCCCGGCTGCCCGTGCCCGGTGGGTCCGCCCGGGGCCGGGCCGGGGGGTTCAGCGTCTCACGGCCGCCTCTGTGTCCCCAGCTGACCGGAGGCATCGGGTTCATCCACCACAACTGCACCCCGGAGTTCCAGGCCAACGAGGTGCGGAAGGTGAAGGTGAGCAGGGGGGGGGCTCTGGCCCTGCAGGGGGGGTCCACGGGGCAGGTTCAGGGTGCCCCATCCCGGGTGCTTCCGAACACCTCGGGGTGCCCCATCCCGGGTGCTTCAGAATCATAGAATCATAGACTCATTATGGTTGGAGGGGACCTCCAGGGTCATCAAGTCCAACCTTTATCCCATCGTATTCCTGACCATTGGACCATCAGACCATGAAACACCTCGGGCTGCCTGTGCCAGCCTCTCGTATTCCTGACGCCGCTGTCCCACGGCAGCCAAGGGCCGAGAGCCGCCAGGCCTCCTGCCCTGGGGTTCCCCACAATTCCAGGAGGGAGGTTGGAGCTTTGGGGAATCTGGTGCTACCTTGTTGCTGGCCTGGGAGTCACCCTGTCAGTGAGCACATGGCCGGGCTGGGTGGCTGCAGACCTCAGACACTGGGCACATATCTGTCTGGCTTTTGCTCGCCCCAGCGGTGCCGCTCAGCCCGGCTGCGGAATCTGCTTGTTTCCAGAAATACGAGCAAGGATTCATCACAGACCCCGTGGTGCTGAGCCCAAACGACCGAGTGCGAGATGTGTTTGAAGCTAAAGCTCGTCATGGATTCTGTGGGATTCCCATCACGGACAATGGGAAGATGGGGGGCAAGCTGGTGGGGATCATTTCGTCCCGAGATATCGATTTCCTGAAAGAGTCGGAGCATGACTTGCCTCTGGGCGAGGTGAGGAGGCCGTGTGAGTGGCCGTGTGGCTGGTGATGGTGAGGAGGGGGAGTGCGTAGCCGCAGGGATGCTGTGCTGGCAGGAGGGAGCAGCTCCACGTGAGCTCTGCGGGTCCATCTGTAGCTGTGTGTCCAGGGCAGCGTGTCCCGTTCATTCACACCCTCCCTGTGACCCCGGCAGTGCGGATGCAGGAGAGCGGCCCTGCCGTTTGCCTCCACACGGCTCCTCCTCCGGGGTTCCCTTTCAGTGTTGTGGAAGCTGTCCTCTTTGCAGCTGGTGCTCCCCCCTGGTTCTCATTGATTCCCGGTGTTCCTGGCCATGGCTGTGGTCCCACACAGCGTGCTGGCACCGCCCAGGGCCATAGCCACTGCACCATGCCCAGCGAGCCCTCCAAGGGCTGCTCTGCCTTTTCTGGACTGCCCTTCCCCGTGTGCCTCATCTGGGCTGCTCTGAGATAACCCCGAGCTGCAGATGGGCAGTTCAGCCCCTGCAGTGCTGCACCATCAGCCTCCCCTCGTGCAGAGCACTCGCTGCGGTGCCGCTCCCTGCCAGCCCCCGCTCTCCCGTTACACCCCCTGTGTAACAGTAGATGTGCGGCGCTGTCAGGTTACACCACCGATGATGCCTCTCGGCCGAGCTCTGCTCTTGACTCACGACTATTTTTAGCTCTTGCTGACCAAACCTGGTATCACATGCTCATCCCTGTTTGGTTTGAAATCGCCTATAAATACCTGCAGCGAGGATCCTAAATCGGGAGCAGGTTACAGAAGCGCGCGTGGGCTTTGAAGCAGTGCTGGCCCGTTTAGAGAAGCTGGATCAGAATCTTCTCTCATCCTTGATGTGCACTGTGGAGTTGGGAGCTCACTGCTCTTAGCATTTGGTCCAGCCACCAGGCGAGGCTGAGGAGATGGATGGTCTCCTAGACCTCACCCTGCTCAGCTGAGCTGAGCTGTTCATTGCTGTCCAGTTGAACACACAGGTCTGCTGTGGCATGGGGACCTCATAGATCCCGCAGCCTTAGGGAGTGTGTTGGGATAGGTCTGTAATTCCTCAGGCTTTTCCTGGGATGTGGGTCCTGTCACAGATGGAATTTTGGGTGGATGCAGGCAGGGTGAACCTCTTTCCTGATGCAAAATATCTGTTTTTACAGGATAAATAACTAAAACATTCCCTTTTTTCTTTGTTGTGTGCAACTCATCTCCCTTCCCTGAGGGTCAGAGGGTCCCTTCTAGCTTTGCTGGGCCTTCCCAAGTAACCTTTTATGAACATCCCACATGAAGTTTGTGGTGGCAGAACGTGGCAGGTGCAACAGGGCCTCGAGGTCCTGTTGAGCCTTCTGCTTGAGGCACGTTCAGCTAGAGCAGGTTGCGTGGGGTTGTGTCTGCATCTCCAAGGATGGAGAGGTTGTGCTGCCCCTGGCCTGCTCTCCCAGTCCTTGACCTTTTTTCTGTACGCCACATCAGATGTTCCTGTGTCCCAGCTCATGTCCCTTGCCTCCTCACTGTGTTTTGGTGCTTGTTTGTCAAGAGTGAGCAAGGGTGAGTGTGTTTGTGTGGATGGAAGCGACTCCTTCGCCCGGTTGACCTTGCCAGCAGCAGTGGTGGGTTGTTCTGAGCAGAGCCCTTCCAGTGCTGGGGAGCACTGCCTGAAAACGAGCGCAAGGGCGGTGTTTCTACCAGAACAGTGTGGGACTCAGGAGGTGTCTCCAGCCCTTACTTGCTCTCTTAAAAGGGAGGGCTGTTTGGGTGGCATCCCAAACAAGGGTCATCTAAGAGTCATCCCTTGCTTCCAGGTGCTCTCCCCTGGTTTGCTTGAGGCCCTCTGCCATCTCCTGCTCTCACCACACCAACGGGTTTGGGGACTGATGGCCACTGCTTGCATGGGGCCAGGGCGTTGGAGGCTGCTCCTGTGTGTTCCTGAGGGCGTGTTGCTGTGCTGTGGGCTCCTTTGTCTGTAGAGCACCCACACGGCTGCTGCGGAGCCTTTGACGTGGGCAGAGGGGCTCGGTATTTTCAGATCGCTGCGAAGGAGTTCTTGTGACTTTTTATCTTCTCCCTCCCACCAGATTATGACAAAGCGGGAGGATCTCGTCGTGGCCCCGGCTGGTGTAATGTTGAAAGAAGCGAATGAAATCCTGCAAAGGAGTAAAAAAGGTACCTGCGAGGTCTGTGGCGCGAGGGAGAGCCGTGGCAGCGCTGGGCTGGGAGCAGTGGTGGGTGGATGTGGGCACGTGTCCGTGCATGGGTGGGAGGAGAGGACAGTGCCTGCTGCCAGGGTGCAGAGTTCACGTGCGCTCATCTCAGATCTGTTTGGAGCTGAGGGGTTCTTGGCAGCCTGGGAGCTGAGGAGCACCTGGCTGTCCAGCCACACATCTTCAGTTTTCTATCCTGGCCTTCATGCTTTGGCACTCGGTTCAGCTCCATTAGGGTCTGGGGGTTTGACTTTCAACACGGTGCCATGGATCTAATCATTAAAAAAAACAACCCTTTTTGTAGTCAGTGTGAGAACACTGAGTCCTTCTCCAGTCCTACAAGCTCCTTGCTCTCTTTCCTGAGCTGGCATCTGTGGCCAAGCAAGACCTCTTTGAGTCTCCCCCTGGTACAAGGTGCTGCCTGCCTGATGCTCCTGGTCTGCCACACTGCTCTGGGCTGACGTCTGTCTCCTGCACAAGTCTGCAATGATGTTCTTTCTGTTTGTTTCAAGGCAAGCTGCCAATTGTTAATGAAGATGATGAGCTTGTGGCCATAATTGCCCGCACCGACCTCAAGAAGAACCGGGACTACCCTCTGGCTTCTAAGGATTCCAAGAAGCAGCTGCTCTGTGGTGCTGCTATCGGGACCCATGAAGATGACAAGTACCGGCTGGACCTCCTGGTGCAGGCTGGTGTGGACGCAGTGGTGCTGGTGAGCCACCATCACATTGGCCTGGGGGTTTGGGTGGGCCGAGGACCCAGTTTGAATCAATCTCTGGCAGTGGGGCAGCAGCGTGGTGCTTTCTGTCTCCGTTACAGGCCCTTTTGTGTTAGAATGTGGCTGTTTGTTGACCTGCGGTCTCGTTCAGGTTGGAGTCCTCAAATAAGAGGGATTCCTCTCGCCTGGGAACTTTTTCGGCCTCAAGGGAGTGTGTAGGGCAAATCAAAGTCATAGAATCACAGACTGGTTTGGGTTGGAAGCGACCTTAAAGCTCACCCAGTCCCAATCCCCTGCCGTGGGCAGGGATACCTCCCACCAGACCAGGTTGCTCCAAGCCCCAGAGTCGTCAGTGCTGAGAAGAGAAACTCTCAGTTAGTACAGAATCTTCTACAAGTGCTTCCTGCAGTCTGCCACCATCCTCTCTGCTGTTCCTAACTAGGTTTGAACTTTTGGCTTCTTACAGTGTCCCTTCAGCTGTCTGGTGTTACTGTGTTGTTCTCTCGACCGCCTGATGTTCAGGAGTGGTCAGCCCAGAGCTGCTCTGCTTGTCTCCTCTCTCCCTGGCCTGTAAACTTCCAGGCACAGCCCTCACTGCCTGTATTTGCACATTTTTTTCTCATTGATTGTTAGCACGCAAGTGCCCCGTGCTCTGCGGGCACAGCCAAGCAGCATTGCAGCTGGAAATGTTTAACAGACACAGCAGTTTGGCCAGGTCACGGAGGTTGGCAGGGCCTGAGCACTCTGTGGTGGACATCTGGGATTTCAGCATCCTCCCTGCCAGCCCTTTGGGTTTCACAAGGAACATTCACCGTTTCATGTCCTTTGAGTTGGGGCTGATGGTGCCCTGGTGGTAGAGCCTGCAGCCATGTGTGCTGCTTGTTGCCAGCTGTAGAAGCCACAGGATTTAAACGTGAAGGATATTGCTGAGGTCTTTATGATACCTTCCCCATGCAAGGCAGTTTATGTTACTGTCTTGGCAGCAGCTTCCCTCCCACCAGTGTGCCCAATCTGGGGAGTCATCTTGCCCACTTGCCCAGCTTAACAGAGACCCCAGTAAGCAGAGTGAAGATCTGAGGCTATTCCAGAACTGTATTTGTAATCTTTTGCAGAAATTCTGGTTGAAATTGGTTTTCTTTCTGTTGCAGGATTCCTCTCAGGGGAACTCCATCTTCCAGATCAATATGATAAAATATATTAAGGAGAAATATCCCAACCTACAAGTTATTGGAGGAAACGGTAGGCATGTGTTGAAGACGGTTCTCGTCTTGTAAATTATGTTTGTTTCTTAGGCGTAGAGGGAGCTGCAGGGACGTGGATGAAATGGTTGTCTTGGTAAATGTCTGAACTTAAGATGGTTTCCTCTGGCTTGTGGAAGGGAACAAGATCACGGGGCAGCACCCTACTGCCGCCGCAGCTGCAGGTGTTTTGAAACCTTGGTTCTGCAGCACTGTGCTACAGTCCTCTGTAGTCTGTTACACGTTAGCTTCTTGGGCACACCAGTTTGAAATTTTGGATGTTAATAATAAGGAATATTGCTTAATATGAAGATCTAATGGAAATGTTCCCTGCCTCTTGACAGCAGAGTCTGGTAGCCCCTCTGTTTACCTGCCTGGTGCCTTAGTGGTGCTGCTCTAAGCCTGTGCTCTGGTCTCCTGACCTGCTGTGGCCCACAGAGCACTTGGCACCATGTGGTGAACTCTGCTGCCTTTGGCTGTAAGTGTGTTGCAGAGTAGCCTGAAGGCCAGTGTTGTCTCACCCCCTGGGGACAGGAGCTCGCTGCTGCTGTTGCAGATCAGCACAGTGGCAGTGGAGAGCCAAGCCTGGCTCTGACACAGGCAGGTGCCCTGGGTGGGGGATGGTTGCAGCCAGGGCAGAGCAGCGTCGCGTTCGAATCTGCTTGTCTCTCCTCAAACCAGTTTCTGCTCCCCACAGTTGTGACCGCAGCTCAGGCCAAGAACCTCATTGACGCAGGGGTCGATGCCCTGAGAGTCGGGATGGGCAGTGGCTCCATCTGCATCACACAGGAAGGTGAGAGGGATCAGCTGTCTGCTGAATAGGCTGAGGACATCTGTTGAACAGAGGTTCCTTGCTGAGAGCAGCATAACTGGGATGGTCTCCCGTTGTAAGGGCAGTGTCACCAGCATCTTTCACCCCCTCCACCCAGGATGTTCTTATCACCTGGGTCAGACCCTTGGGGTGGCAGCAGCAGCAAAGGCATTCCCAGTACTGACTGGGACTGGGTAGAGCAGGTGTGACACGCGCGGCTCTGCCGAGAGGAGCTGCTGGCTTGGTGTGGGACGGGGCTGGCGGGCAGCCCTGCAGGGCGAGGGGCTTGCTGGGTCCCCAGTGCTGAGGAGCAAGGTGCTCCGGGCTGTCTGTGCTCCCCTTCCCTCTGGCAGCAGTGTGCATGGTGCTTGAACATTGGTCTCCTGGGCTCAGTGCCTTCCTGCGGTTTCCAGGCCGGAATGGGGTTTTTGGCTGTTGTCTCTACAGTGAGCCAGAGGCTGTGTCACCCCAGAAGGTGGAGAGGGCCTGGGACTGGAGAAGGGCTGCCTTGAGGACAGTCCTCGTGTTTTGAATCTGGCAGGTTTGGTGCAGAGAGGCAGTGCAAAGTGCTGCAGCCCATGAACACGGCCCCGCTCTGCTTTGCTCCTTGGTCCTTGCCACGAGGGGCAGCAAGAGCGTAGCTGATAGCTGAAGGTGCTGTGTTAGCTCCTCTGATTCCAGTGCGGAGCCTCCAAGCAGCCCTGGACCAGCAGCATTCCTGCTTTGCCTGCAGTGGGAGCGCCGGCTGCGGGGGGGTTCCCAGCCAGGGCAGTCTGTCTCAGGTGACCTTTCTAGGGAGGTTCTGGAGTCCTTGGGGTCATGCTTCCATAGCCAGAGCAGAGCCAGGACGTACGTGTCCCACCTGGGCGCTGAGGCAGAGGGCCTGCTGAGGCTTACTGCTTTCTGCAGCGTGAGGAAGGTCTCCAGGGGGTCTGTCTCGCAGCTGCTGTGGGAGGGGGGGTCAGGTGCTGGTTTTGGGGAAGAAACAGTGCAGGGGTAGAATGTGGTGCTTCAAAGGAGATGTGGTTGCAAAACTTCTAACCGCAGCTTTCCAGGTTTTTGGCCCTCTTAGGGCAAGAACTCTTTTTTGGGTTAGGGGATCACCTCTTGGGTGGCTGCTGGGGTAGGGCAAGCATGTGCTGTGCACAGCTGGGCCTGGCTGGATCTGGCTTGGCTCGGGCTAGGAAGGGTTTGCAAGGTCAGCTCTGTCCCACACCATATGCTCTGCCTAGTAGCAGGTCACTGCTGGGGTCCTTTGTTCTGCTGCTGTTCTTCTGTCTCTAAAATGTGTGTGTTTGTTTTTGTTTAGCTGCTCCAAAGATCCCTCCAGACCTAAAGTCCCACAGCCCCAAATGCCCTTCTACTGTCACGGGCACCTATAGTAAGTCACTTGCCCTGTTCCCAACCCTAATTACGTGTCTTGAAGCAGGACCCTGATTTGGCTGCACATGGCCCTACTGCTTGTTTGAGAATAATTTAGCTGTAGATGCACTTGGGGTTTTGTGGCTTTGGATACTGGTTTTTTAATCTGAAATTGAAGCTTTCTGAATTCCTAAAGCAGGGTCTGAATTGTCAAAGCTGAGGGTGCTCAGGCTTGTCCACCCTCTACTCCAAAATCCAGTTCAGGAGCCTGACAGCATTCTGGCTGCATTGTCTGGATCTCTAGCTGGGCATGCCCCCGCTGATCCGGTGCTGGGACATGATCTCTGAGTAGTCCTTGATCCTGCCCTAAATCCGACCCAGTTATGGGGAAGTCGTGCACTGGCCAAGCCTCACTTGGAGCTGGCTCCCCTGGGGCTGCAGGAACTGAGCTGTGTATGGCCGTGTGGGCAGCGTGTGCCAGGACTGACCCCTGGTCCTCGTGTGGTGAGAGAGGGCTGTGTCCTGCCCAGCACGGAGCTCTCTGGTGCTGCTGGATCGAGCAGCCACCTGAGGCGAGCCTTGGTTGTGCCCTTCTCCTAGATTTGATACACCTCAAAGGGGAAGAGGTTTCTCTCAAAGATCCCAGAAGGTTTTCTTTAGCAGATGGTCCTGTAGGGCCGCCCTTTGCTAAAACAGACAAACCCTTGCCCTGACCACTTGGTGTGTGAGTGTGCTCTGAACCCTGCTTTGGAAGCCTGCGCTCTGGAGCTGTGGCACGGAGCGCTGGGACACGCTGCTCCCAAAGGGCTGGTCTCCGTGGCTGCTGTTGGGAGGTGTCTGCAGGCACAATCCCGGACACACCGGGCTCTAGACCCTCCCAAACGAGGTGCTGCTTTCCACAGAGCTCCTCCTGGCAGCGTTCTGCAGCTGCAGCGTGGCCTCCAGCGGCGCGGTACCGAGACCATCTCTTTCACACTAACAGCATTCCTCTCCTGGCTGGCCGAGCCCTCGCTTAATGTTGAGTTGTGTTCCATTAAATCAGTTCTTTCCCGGACTCTGCCTGGAGCCTGGCTGCCCTCTCAGCAGCTGCTGCCAAGCACCGGGACTGGAGCCCCCATGGCCTCCCGGCCTCGGCAAACCCCTGCCAGGGCTGTGGCTCCCAGTGCTGCTGCGGGGCAGGCTCAGCCACACCTGGAGTTCTTGCTCTGAGTACTAATCCCGCATGGCCATAATCCTACCCGGCGCATCGACTAACCACGACTGGAGGAAAGGCTTCCAGTTAACTGGGCAAGGGAGGTCCCCCCGATAGAAGCCTATCCCAGTGTACTTGCATGCCTGTGCTGGCAGATGTGTTATCAGATGTGCCCAGTGCTGGCTTCCCCCTTGTGCCATGGGAAGCTTCTAACTGCTGGTGACTGGGAAGAGCTGGTAAATCCAGAACTAATCGCTCCCTTCCCACGGGGCAGCTAAACTTGACAGAATCCTCACTGCGTTGCAGGGCAAGAGCATTGTTTTTTCCTGTAAGCCATCAAATCATCCTGCTGGTTTCCTTTTCCACTGCTGCATGGGCGTGTGTGCGCAGATGTGTGTATATATAAATCTATCTATACCTATATATACACCAGCTCTCTAGCCAGCTGCCTGTCCATGCCACGGGCACATCGTGCAGCTGCTGGGTGTGTGGAGAAGGGGTCTGGCACTACCAGGAGGGAGCGAGTGGTGGGACATGTGCCAAGGATGCTCTGGAGAGGGGCTTTTGGAGTCTGCTCTGCTTCCTTCCTGAGCTCCCCGCGTGTCTGCTGCGCACCAGGACGAGCCGTGAGCCTCGGCTGACCCCAGGCAATTGATCAAAGACCTCAGTCCTGAAGTCACCCACAGCTTTTTGGAGTGGAGGGCCGTGAGGATGTCCTAGCAGGCATCTCCTGGGCATCCACTTCTCTTGCAACTCGGCCTAGGGAAGGAGCATCCAGGGATTTGTGCGTTCCCGAGTGCTGGAGCATGTGTGTGCTGGAAGCCTGAAGGGCCTGCTGGGGAGGGGCTGTGCTGCTGCCTGGGGGCTGACCCTCTCCCTGCTCTCTCACCACTGCAGTGCTGGCGTGCGGCCGCCCCCAGGCCACAGCCGTGTACAAGGTGTCTGAGTATGCCCGGAGGTTCGGTGTCCCCGTGATTGCTGATGGAGGGATCCAGACGGTCGGGCACATCGCCAAGGCGCTGGCGCTCGGCGCCTCCACAGGTGAGTGGCACAGCAGGTGGCCGGGTCCTGCCTGTCACAGGGAGCCTCCTCAGAAGGGTGTCCCTACGGCATTGCATGCCAGGCACGGGTGCCTGCAGGGTTTTGGGCAGGTTTTATGGCACCCTGATGTGCTGCTCTTGGTGATCTCTTGTGTCAGTGATGATGGGCTCTCTCCTGGCTGCCACCACCGAGGCCCCAGGTGAATACTTCTTCTCGGATGGAATTAGGCTGAAGAAGTACCGTGGCATGGGCTCACTAGATGCCATGGACAAGAACTTGGGCAGCCAGAACCGGTATTTCAGGTAAGAGATGGTGCTTTGGGACAGCAGATCAAGTTTTTGGGGCTTCTCTGCTTCATAAACTTCCTTGATTTGTGCTCCCATGCAGTGAAACAGACAAGATCAAAGTGGCCCAGGGGGTCTCTGGCGCAGTGCAGGACAAGGGCTCTATCCACAAGTTCATTCCGTACCTGATTGCTGGGATCCAACATTCCTGCCAGGATATTGGTGCCAAGAGCCTGACCCAAGTCCGGTGAGTGTTTGCCCGTGCTCGGGTTTGGCCACAGTGCTGCCGTTCGGGGTCTCTGGGCAAGCTGCACCCACGCTGTGGTGTGACCTGGCTGTCACCCCCCTCCCTCATCCCCCATGGGTGCTGCATCACAGAGTCCCAGCCCCAGGGATGCAGGAGCATGGTCTCCGGTGGCGAATTCTGCTGATTTGGCCTGAAATGTTTGGGTTACCACGCTCTGAGGGGCACAGCAGAGAACACCCTGGCTGCAGCTGGAGGGACCAGGGCCATTTTCCCAGCTGAACGTGTGCCAGGGCACCCTGGGCTCTGGCTGGCATGTGACGGGTGTCCTTCCCCTGCAGAGCCATGATGTACTCGGGAGAGCTGAAGTTTGAGAAGAGGACGACATCTGCCCAGGTGGAAGGAGGGGTCCATGGCCTCCACTCGTAAGTGCTGCTGGCAGGGCCCCCATCTCCCTGGGTTGTACCCTGGGGGAGACCTGAGTGCTGGCACCCTGTGCCTCAGCTGACAAGCTGGCATACTGCTGCGAGCTGGGCTGGGCTGCACCCTGTCCTCTGGCCAGGCCCAGGGCACGAGCAGACACACTGCTCACTGCCGGCATGCCAGGGCTCTTCCCTGCCATGGGACAGCAGGGCAGGAGCCGTTCCTGGCTGTGCCTTTGGTCTGGTGGGTCAGTAAAAGCACTCTCTGGTTTGCTGCTCCCCTCACAGGTATGAGAAGCGCCTCTTCTGAAGCAGACCCGTCTGTGTCCGTCATCGTGCCACTCAGCCCTGTGCCACCCCACGCGGAGCTGCTCTTGCTGCAGAAGTGCCATTACTCTGTGGGCTGCCTGGAGCTCCCTGTGTCCCTTGGCTGCTTCACCACCCGGGAGGGCCCACCCCCACCCAGGAGCAGCGATCCTGGGCTGGTGCCCGGGGCCTTGCACGCGTTGGCCGTGTTTTACAATAAAAGAGGAAAAGTTGTGCAGTTGGTGTCAGCCTGGAGCCCCCCTTCCTTCTGTGCTGCCCTTATTCTCCTTCTTGAGCTCTCTGCTTCCTGCACCCTCTCAGGAGCAGCTGATGTCCCCAGAAGGGAGGAACAGGGAGAGGACAGCCCCTTAACAGAACTGAAGGGACAGTGCAGTATGAGGTGTTCAATAAAACCTTCCTGAGAGCAGAAAAAAACCCCCTGGCTGCTGGGCAAGAATGCAAAGGAATTTCATGGGGCTGTCAGATCCTGCTGTGAGCCTCCAAACCCAGCAGCTGCCAGTCATTAACACCACTGGGTCGTTATGCAAAGTGACTCCATGGCCTGACTCAGCACTGGGGACTGCAGCAGCACCCCCGTGCCCCCTCTGTCACACACAGCACTACCCACCCCCACCCTCGGGTTTGGGGCACCAGGTGATGATTAGGGACATGGGTATGTGTACTCCCCAGCGCAGTCCCAGGGGTGGCAGCCATGAGCCAGTGCAAGGTTGGGGCAGGGGGAAGAGCACCATGACCCTCTGCGTGTCCCCTGCTTGAGCTGTGCCTGCAGGGAAAGAGGGTGCAGCACCCTGGGATGGACTGACCACAGCATCCCAGGATGGACACCATCAGTACACCACAGCCTTGCTCTGCTGTGTATTAACCACCATGCCACTACGTTGTGCTGCCAGCGTAGATGTATTTTCCTTGTGGAAACGTGCCCGGGGGTGTGCAGCTCACCCCGCCAGCCTCCACCCTGCCTCGGGGTGACTGTTTCTTGCTGCCACCACCTCAGCAGAGCGGCAGGGCTGTGGGTACGGTGCTGCCAGTAATGCTCACGCCTCGTGCTGTGCCCCACGGACCGCGGGAGGCTGAAGCCACAGACCTTGGGGCAAAGCCGAGCCCGTATGCTTCTCACCCTCCATGTGCAGAGCCACAGCCCAGTCCAAGCGCTTCTCCACCGGGAGCGGTGACACTGGTGAGCTCCGGGCAGGCACGGAGAGATCGCTGAGCCCGCAGCTGCGGTGGGCAGTGCCTACACCCCCATGTAGGTGCCCCGTGGAGGGATGAGCCCAGCAGCTGCCAAACGCTTCTCACCCGTCAGGAAGTTGAAGGTTGCACAGGCATTTGGCTGTGAAATAGAAAAGGGAGGGAATGAAGCCCTGGGGCAGGAGGTGCAGCCCTTCCCCACGGGCACACGGCCCCTTCCCCTCCCTCCTGTCCGTCCCTGGGCAGGCAGAGGCCCCAAGGGGCTATCAGTTGCCACTGCCCTTCCCTTTGCCGGGGTGCTACCCCTGCACACCCCTCCTCACCGTGTCCTGCACCTCCACCGCGATCCCACACTCCCGCATCTGCTTCAGCACGGTGGGGTGCAGCCGCTCCACCCGGTCTCCTGTGCCCAGCACCAGGATCTCTGCAACCAGGACATGACCGCAGGCAAGGCCGGGCAGGGCCGTGCTCAGGCTGCCTCAGCCCAGACCTGCCCTCCCTGCAGCGGCCAACAGACCCCCTGCAGGAGCCCAGACAAGGGGGGAGCTGCTATGCTGTGCCCCTCCTGCCCTGCTGAGCCCCTCCCCTCCTGCACCATGCCCCTCCTGCCCTGCCCTGCTGAGCCCTTCCTGCCCTGCCATGTCCCTCCTGCCCCACTGAACCCCTCCCCTCCTGCCCTGCCCCGCTGTGCCCCTCCTGCCCCACTGCAGAGCAGAAGGATGCCAGCGAGCAGCTCCTTCCCCCACAACGCCAGCGGGCACTGCAGCGTGGGCTGGGGGAAGAGCTGTGCTGGCCCTGAGGGACATCAGGAGCCAGCTCGGCAGGGACCAACCACCCCACGTACCGATGCGGGGCTCCAGCAGCCGGAACAGCGACAGGCTCTCGTGAGAAATGTCCCTGTAGGAGCCGATCTGTGGGGACAGGGAGGGCACTGAGCAGGGCAGAGCCCCCGGGGGGTGCCCCAGCAGCCCCTGCCCCAGCGCCGGGCACTCACGTTCCACTGGAGGATGGCACGGGGCAGGATGGCGCAGGGCCCCACCACCAGGTCCCCGCTGACGGTGAAGCCGCGGGTGGTGTAGCCCTCGATGAACATGGTGTTGGGGGAGTCGGGCTCCAGCACCGTCAGCCGCGTGCGCTGGTACAGCTCATCATCCGCCGGCGTCAGGCGGTGACCCCGGCACGGCACCCTGCGGGCACGGGGGGCAGCTCCGAGACCTGGGGCCCATGGGCACCCCACAGCCGGG
>VZRW01009738.1:1940-13015 GCA_013398125.1 Aegotheles bennettii | reverse complement strand
GGAGAAGAACCAGGAGAGCCCCCCCAAGTCAAAGAGAGACCACCAGGAGGAGATGGGGATGAGGAGACCACAAAGAGGATGAGGAGACCACAAGGGTGGTGGGGAGGGAGGGGGAGATCATTGACCAGGGTGAGGAGAAGACCCAGGAGAGCCCCCAAGTCAAGGGGAGACCACCAGGAGGAGATGGGGGAGGAGACCACAAATGTGAGGAGACCACGAGGTCGCCACCAGGAGGAGATGGGGACCACGAGGGGGAGATGGAGCCCCCCAGGTGACCTCTGGCCACCCCACCCCAGACAAAACCATCATCATGTGGAAGCTGACACGTGATGAGACCAACTATGGGATCCCCCAGCGTGCCCTGCGTGGTCATTCCCACTTTGTCAGCGACGTCGTCATCTCCTCCGACGGCCAATTCGCCCTCTCGGGCTCCTGGGATGGGACCTTGCGCCTCTGGGACCTCACCACGTGAGTATGGGGGCCCACCAGAGAACCTCACCACGTGAGCATGGGGGGCCACCAGCGTGGGAGGCTCTTGGGCTTCTGGGACCTCCTCACATGAGTATGGGAGGCCACCAGAGACCTTCTCACGTGGGTATGGGGGGTCACCAGAGAACCTCACCACGTGAGCATGGGGGGCCACCAGCTTGGTGGGCTCCTGGGACCTCCCCACGTGAGTATGAGGGGCCACCAGGGGTGGTGGGCAAGGACATGAGGTCCTCAGGGGGTGGAGGGGAGGGGTCAGGGTGTCCTCGGCTCCTTCTCCCCATGATTAAACCTCAACCAACGTGGTCGGAGCCTCCGGGCCGTGAGGACACGTCCTGCAATTATGATGGGACAGGAGCTGAGGGCACGGGGGTGGCTTCTTCTGGGGTCTTTCTGGGTGGGATTGGTGCAGCTGGGAGGAGGAGGAGGTTGGGATTTGAGGTCCTGTTCCATCAAGGACTTCTCCAAGGTTGGTGGAGTCTCCAAAAGTTGGGTTGTCTAAGGTTGGTTGGGTCACTTAAAGTTGGTAGAGTCTTCAAGGTTGGTAGAGTCTTCAAGGTTGGTAGAGTCTTCAAGGTTGGTAGAGTCTTCAAGGTTGGAAGAGTCTTCAAGGTTGGGTTGCCCAAGGTTGGAAGGGTCTCCCAAAGAAGTTGGGTTTCCAAGAGTTGGGTGAGGTCTCCAAAAAAAGTTGGTTTGGTCTTCCCAAGAGGTTGCAAGGGTCCCCCAAAGAAGTTGGTTTTTCCAGGGTAGGGTCTCCCAAGGTCGGTTGGGTCCCCAAAAGTTGGGTTGCCCAAGGTTGGAAGGGTCTCCCAAAGAAGTTGGGTCTCCAAAAGAAGTTGGAAGGATCTTCTCAAGAAGTTGGAAGGGTCACCAAAAATTGGGTCTCTTAAAGAGGTTGGAAAGGTCTCCCCAAGTTGGTTCTTCCAAGGTTGGGTCTCCAAGGATAGATTGGAAGGGTTCTTCTCCAAACCTTGGGATTTTGCCCTGGTTTTGGTGGGATTTGGGTGCCATCTCCTGTTGTCCCCACCCCGTTCCAGGGGCACCACCACCCGGCGCTTCGTGGGCCACACCAAGGACGTCCTGAGCGTCGCCTTCTCCTCCGACAACCGCCAGATCGTCTCGGGCTCCAGGGACAAGACCATCAAGCTCTGGAACACCTTGGGTGTCTGCAAGTACACGGTGCAGGTGAGGTGGGCTTCCGTAACCCACCTCCAGGAGATGGGACCTCCTCAGGTCCCATTCCAGGTCCTCCCCCACCGCTTTTGACCCAGAACCACCACATCTCACCTCATCTCGATGCCCAGAAGCCAAACGTCCTCGTTGGCCTCTACCTGAGGGTGGTTTGAGGCCGGGTCCTGTGAGATGGTGGAGGTCCCACCTTGGAGAAGACCTCACCTATGTTCCTTCATGGTCCTTTCTTCTCCTGTAGGATGAGAGTCACTCAGAGTGGGTCTCCTGCGTCCGTTTCTCCCCCAACAGCAGCAACCCCATCATTGTCTCCTGTGGTTGGGACAAACTGGTCAAGGTGAGGTGGGGACCTTCTTGGAGAAACATCAAAACTCTCCAAAAAAGGGTTTTTTTCCCTAAAAAATCTCATTTCACCCCACTTTTTTCTCCTTTTTGTGGTTTTCTCTTCACCCAGGTCTGGAATTTGGCCAACTGCAAGCTGAAGACCAACCACATCGGCCACACGGGCTACCTGAACACCGTCACCGTGTCCCCCGACGGCTCCCTCTGCGCCTCCGGTGGCAAGGTGACCACCACCACCACCTCCTGGTGTCCCCACCACCAGCTCCAGCTCATTTCCATCACGATTGGGGTGGGAATGGTCTCAAAAAGGGGTGGTCCTGGGAGGGAAGACCACGGTGAAGACCTTCACCCATCTCCAGGGATCTTCTTCAGCAACTCAACTCCAACTCTTGATGGGTCTCCATGGAGTTCTTGTCCTGTGTCCTTCAACTTCTCTGTATCTGTGGCAAAGTCTTCTACCTTGGCTATGGTTGGGGTGGAAGAGGTCCTCCTCCTCTTGGGGTTGGACAAGGTGTTCTCCTCCTCTTGGGGTTGGACAAGGTCCTCTTGGGGTTGGACAAGGTGTTCTCCTCCTCCTTGGGGGGTTGGACAAGGTCCTCCTTCTCCTCTTGGGGTTGGACAAGGTCCTCTTGGGGTTGGACAAGGTGTTCTCCTCCTCTTGGGGTTGGACAAGGTCCTCCTCCTCCTCTTGGGGTTGGACAAGGTCCTGTTGGGGTTGGACAAGGTGTTCTCCTCCTCTTGGGGTTGGACAAGGTGTTCTCCTCCTCCTCTTGGGGTTGGACAAGGTCCTCCTCCTCTTCTTGGGGTTGGACAAGGTCCTCTTGGGGTTGGACAAGGTGTTCTCCTCCTCCTTGGGGGGTTGGACAAGGTCCTCCTCCTCCTCTTGGGGTTGGACAAGGTCCTCTTGGGGTTGGACAAGGTGTTCTGCTCCTTGGAGGGTTGGAAGAAGTCCTCAGGGTTGGAAGAGGTCTCCTCCTGGGGGTTGGACAAGGTCCTCCTCAGGTGGGACAAACCCTGGCGTGGTTGACGAGCGTTGTGGGTTTGCTCCAACTTCTTCTGCTCCTCAGGATGGCCAAGCCATGCTGTGGGACCTCAACGAAGGCAAACATCTCTACACCTTGGATGGAGGAGACATCATCAACGCTTTGTGCTTCAGCCCCAACCGCTACTGGCTTTGTGCCGCCACCGGTCCCAGCATCAAGATCTGGGTACGTCACCTTCTGGGTCCTCAGGTCCTCCTTGGCCACATCTGGGCAGGGTTCCTCCAGAAGACCCAACTTCTCCAGGTTTTGGGGTTTGGTGGGTTTGGAGTCACCTTCAAGGTTGAGATCCTTCCCTTGGCACACCAGATCTTGGAGGAGGAGGAGGAGAAGCTCTCCTGGTGAGACCTCTCCTGGAGGACCTCTCCAGCTCCCAGAGGTCTCCCAGATCCTGGAGGTCCTTGAAGGGCTTCCAGATCCCAAAGGGCTGGAGATTCCAGAGGGTCTCCAGAGAACTGGAGATCCCAGAGGGCTCCCAGATCTTGGAGGAGGAGAAGCTCTTCTGGTGGGGCGTCCTCTCCGAGTGGAGGTCCCGTGGCCTTGTCCCCAGGGTCGTGGTGGCCACCACGCCGTGATGAAACACTTTGATGCCATCTGACCATCTCCATGTGGAAATCCAGAGGCTGTTTCTGAGCTCCCTTGGTGGCACCTTGGGCTTGGGTTGGGTTTGGTGGTGGTGGGACATCTCCCCCTCGGTTCCTTCAAGGTTCTCCTTGTCTCCTGCAGGACCTGGAAGGGAAGATCATCGTGGACGAGCTGAAGCAGGAGGTGATCAGCACCAGCAGCAAAGCTGAACCACCCCAGTGCACCTCCTTGGCCTGGTCCGCGGACGGGCAGGTGAGGACCATCCACCTTCTCCTTCTTCTCCTGCACTTTGGGGACCTCCTTGGAGCAGAAGACCCTTTGTGCTCTGCTCCCAGAACTTCCTTGGGTTCCTTCTCAACCTTGGAGCTCTTCATCTCCCTGACACCTGGGGCTGGTGGTTGGTTTGGGATCTGAGGACCACGGAGTCCTCGCGGCCTGAGGTCCCACCTCAGGGTTGTCCAACCCTTCCCATGATTCTCTTCGCAGACGCTGTTCGCCGGCTACACGGACAACCTGGTCCGGGTGTGGCAGGTGACCATCGGCACCAGATGAGGACAGGACAGTGAGAAACCATCAATTTTATATCAAAAAACATCAATAAAAGAGGCTTTATCAAGCTGGTGGCCACCTCTGTCCATCTGGGGTCACCCCACGACCTGGAGGTCCTTGGAGGACCTGGGGTTGGAGCTTGGTTCCACCTGGATGCAGGTGCTGGATGGGTTTTGGCCTCTGCTCTTGAGGTTCTTCAGCGTCCTTGAGGTTCCTCAGCGTCCTTGAGGTTCCTCAGGGCCCCCTTGAGGTTCCTCAGCATCCCTGATGGAGGAGGAGGGTTTGAAGCCCACAAGAAGTTGTCTCCACACCTTCAGGCTTGGCGATGTGGTGGTGGGACAGGGCTTGGGGTGACCATGGGGCTTCCTTGGTTGATGTTCTCCAACCTCCTGGCTACCAAGGGGTCCTTGTTTCTCCTCTGCCTGGCATTGCTGCAGAAGACCTTCAAAACTGGGCAAAAAAACCCCCAATTCCCACAAAAACCCTGAAAATTGATAAATTCAAGACGTGGCTTTGGGGCTTTGGTGTCCACCAGGCCCACGTTGACCCAGGAGAAGTTTGGAGATGGAACTTCTCAACCTCCAGGTGCCATTTTTGGGCTCAAACCTCCATTTTCTCCAAATTTAGGACATTTTTTTTGCTCTTCTGTGGTTGGAAGAGCCACCGGGGCCACCACACGGGAAGCGTCTGAGATGCCACCTCAACCATGGGTGGTGAATCGGCCACTTCTGGTGTGACCCGAGCTAATGAGGTGAAGATTAACGAGGGATTAATTAGCAGGAAGTTTGGGAATGGTCACTGAGGGGCACTTTGATACGAAGAGAAGCCGAATCCGTGTGGAAACATCTCCAGATGTTCCTCCAGGATGTCAAAAAAAGCCCCGAAAAAGGTCGAGTTTAACAATTTTCTTTATTTTTAACTCTTATTTAACATCTCATAAAACTAAATCTCGCTTTTTTTAGCCAAAAATATTTCGAACCAACTCTGGAACCGCCAACAGGAGAACAAAAATTCCATAAATTCCAAATCCACCGAGAAAATGATAAAAAAACCCCAAAAAAAACCACAACCGGAGCGGTCAAGAGTCTCCAATGGGACAAGATTTGGTTGGAAACTCAACGAGATTGGTTAAAATCAAGAAGATAAAGGAGAAAACAATAAATATTCCCATCTTGGAGAGCTCTTGAGTGGGAAGAACGGGACCTTGGATCCGACCGGATTGCGGCGGCTTCCGAGGAGGAAAAACTCTTGGTGGCCTCCTCGGTCCTCCATAAAGTGCCAGGTCCCAAAAAAAACGGTGGGAATGGAGAGGGTGGAGATGGAGAACGTCCCAAAAAATGATGGGAATGAGGAGAATCGAGGTTCAAGCAGGAATTCCGATGGAATTCTGGGGTTTGGGGGGAAAACCGATGATTTAGGGGTTGGGAAAGATGGGAGAGGCTCAAGCGCCGCGTCCCAGAGTTGAGATGTTCCTCAAACTCAACTGCAGGTGGAGAAGACACCGGGAAGCTGCTGGGGAATGGGATAGAGGAGCTTGGAGATGTCTCCACGGCCAACTCCGAGCTCTGGTGGTGGGGAGGAGGACGGGAGATGGAGGGGGGGAGAACAAGTGCAGCGTTGGATCCCAAAAGTGGAGATCCTGGAGGACTGGAGGTCCTGGAGGGCTTCCAGATCCCAGAGTGCTCCTGGATCCTGGAGAACTGGAGATCCTGAAAAGCTCCCAGAGATCCTGGAGAACTGGAGATCCCAGAGGACCCCCAGATCCCATGGAGGTCCTGAAGGACTCCAGATCCTGGAGATCCCAAATCTTGGAGAACTGCAGGACCTCCAGATTACAAAGGGCTCCAGATCCCAAAGGTCTCCCAGATCCTGGAGAACCAGAGGTCCTGAAGGGCTTCCAGATCCCAGAGGGCTGGAGATTCCAGAGGGTCTCCAGATCTTGGAGAACTGGAGATCCTGGAGTACCCCCAGATCCCAAAGGTCTCCCAGATCGTGGAGAACCAGAGGTCCTGAAGGACTCCAGATCTCCAAGGTCTCCCAGATCCTGGAGAACCAGAGGTCCTGAAGACCTCCAGATCTCGAAGGGCTTCCAAGGGGGACAGGGCCACCTCCCAGGGGGACCGAGCCCACCCTCAGGTGCAGATCTTGATGCGGGTTCCTTTGGCCAAGACGCGGAAGAAGGGGAAGATGCGCTCGTGGAAGGAGGCGTTGAAGGTGTGGATGTGGCTCATGCTCTCGGCGTTGTAGAAGCCCAACTGGCCCCTCTCGTAGTCCAAGTAGACCCCGAAACGCCGCGGCCGCTCGTTGGGCGCCAACGCCGTCTGCTCGGTGGCCGTCAACGCTTGGTACTTCTTCCCGTTGGTGCCCACGCACCAGATCTCCCTCTTCTGGTGGGGTCCCATGGTCTTCTCCTTCCTCCTGGCCGTCTCGCGAGCGGCGCCCACCGCCCACCCCCGGCGCCCCCCGACCTCCACCTCCCAGTAGTGGCGACCACCGGTGAAGCCTTGGGAGCCCAAGACGCAGAAGTCGGAGTCGAAGCGTTTGGGGTTGTCCGGGAGGTCCTGGCGACGTTCTCCGAGCTTCACGCTCCGGCGATCCAAGGAGAGGCTCAAGCGGGGGTGGGCGGTGTCGGGGTCCAGGGTGACGTCGGCTGGGTGGGACATCGTGAGGTCATCCAGCACCTCCAAACCCCATCTTTGACCTCCCACCCCTTCCCAGTAGGATCGTGCATCCAGGTCCTGGAGGTCCCAAAGGTCTCCCAGATCCCAAAGGACCCCCAGATCCCAAAGGTCTCCCAGATCCTGGAGGTCCCAAAGGATCCCCAGATCCTGGAGGTACCAAAGGACCCCCCAGGTCCCAAAGGTCTCCCAGATCCCAAAGGGCTCCCAGATCCTGGACTGGAGGTCCTGGAGGACTGGAGATCCCAAAAGGCTCCCTGATCCCAAAGGTCTTCCAGATCCTGGAGGTCCCAAAGGGCCCCCAGATCCTGGAGGTCTCCCAGATCCTGGAGGACTGGAGGTCCCAAAGGTCTCCCAGGTCCCAAAGGTCTCCCAGATCCTGGACTGGAGGTCCTGGAGGACTGGAGATCCCAAAAGGCTCCCTGATCCCAAAGGTCTTCCAGATCCTGGAGGTCCCAAAGGGCCCCCAGATCCTGGAGGTCTCCCAGATCCTGAAGGACTGGAGATCCTGGAGGACCCCCAGATCCCAAAGGTCTCCCAGATCCCAAAGGGCCCCCAGATCCTGGACTGGAGGTCCTGGAGGACTGAAGGTCCCAAAGGTCTCCCAGATCCCAAAGGTCTCCCAGATCCTCGAGGACTGGAGGTCCCAAAGGTCTCCCAGGTCCCAAAGGTCTCCCAGATCCTGGAGGAACCAAAGGACCCCCCAGGTCCCAAAGGTCTCCCAGATCCCAAAGATCCCCCAGATCCTGGAGGTCCCAAAGGTCTCCCAGATCCCAAATGTCTCCCAGATCCTGGAGAACTGGAGATCCCAAAGGGCTGGACTGGTCCGGACTGGGATGATGGAATTCACCCTCTTTCACCCCAAAATTCCACCCCCAACCCCCCCAGCTCACCCTGGGGCACTTTGCTGAACACCTTCTCCATCTTCCTCAGCACCACGTCCTGCAGGAAGTAATTCCTGCACCTCTTCCCCACCTCCACCGGGACCATCTCGGGCTCCTGGAATTTGATGTTCTCGCACCTGCGGGATCCGAACCGGGATCTGGGATGGGCAAAAACCCAGGGAAAGCCCCCAAAACCCCACCCCCCGGGGATGGGATCGGCCCAAACCAGTTCAACCAGTTCAACCCCCCCCAGCTTTTCCCCAATCCCCCAGGAGAGGGGGGAAAAACTGGGATTTGGGGGGGAAAACTGGGATTTGGGGGGAAAAAACTGGGATTTGGGGGGAAAAAACTGGGATTTGGGGGGAAAAAACTGGGATTTGGGGGGAAAAAACTGGGATTTGGGGGGAAAAAACTGGGATTTGGGGGGAAAAAACTGGGATTTGGGGGGAAAAAACTGGGATTTGGGGGGAAAAAACTGGGATTTGGGGGGAAAAAACTGGGATTTGGGGGGAAAAAACTGGGATTTGGGGGGAAAAAACTGGGATTTGGGGGGAAAAAACTGGGATTTGGGGGGAAAAAACTGGGATTTGGGGGGAAAAAACTGGGATTTGGGGGGAAAAAACTGGGATTTGGGGGGAAAAAACTGGGATTTGGGGGGAAAAAACTGGGATTTGGGGGGAAAAAACTGGGATTTGGGGGGAAAAAACTGGGATTTGGGGGGAAAAAACTGGGATTTGGGGGGAAAAAACTGGGATTTGGGGGGAAAAAACTGGGATTTGGGGGGAAAAAACTGGGATTTGGGGGGAAAAAACTGGGATTTGGGGGGAAAAAACTGGGATTTGGGGGGAAAAAACTGGGATTTGGGGGGAAAAAACTGGGATTTGGGGGGAAAAAACTGGGATTTGGGGGGAAAAAACTGGGATTTGGGGGGAAAAAACTGGGATTTGGGGGGAAAAAACTGGGATTTGGGGNCTTTGACCCAAAACCCAACCTCCTTTGACCCAAAACCCAACCTTCTTGACCCAAAACCCAACCCTCTTGACCCAAAACCCAACCCTCTTGACCCAAAACCCAACCCCCTCGACCCAAAACCCAACCCCCTTGACCCAAAACCCAACCCCCTTGACCCAAAACCCAACCCGGAATGCCGGCGCCGTGTCCGTAGCTCAACTCCAACCTCCTCCCACCTCTTTGAAGACCATCTAGGAGGGGTTCCCACCCAACGCCCAACCTCTGCGGTCCCTCACCCCCCTCTTCCCCTCTTCCCATCCCCAAATCCATGGAAATCCATGGAAAATGGGACCTTGAGGAGCTGGAGCCCATCCTGCTTGCTCTTGTCCTCGGCCTCAGCGATGAGTCGCCCCAACGCCGCGCTCTGCTCTTCCAGTTGGCCAACGTTGCCGCTCTGCCGGGCCAGGAGGGTTTCGTAGCGTTCCTCCAGCTGGTGGAGGAGCAGGACCTGCTCCCCGATGAGGAACTGGTGCAGCACCTCGAAATCCGACTCGAATTCCTTGATCTCCAGCTTCATTTTATCCTGGGATGGGAAGGAGGAGCTCGGAATTCCGCGGGGAAAATCATTCCCAACCCAAGAGCTCAAATCCACACGTGGAAGGAGGGGGGGGGAGAAGCTTCTCCGCCCACCCCCGCGCCAAGATTTGGGGTGAAAACCCCCCCTTTTGCTCCAGGTTGATTATTTTTGGGTGGGAATGGGGGAAAAATGGGGATAAATCCACATGGAAAAGGGATCGGGTGTGGGAATTCCCAGCTCTCACCCTCAGCTCCGTGATTTTCTCCTCCTCGTTGGATTTCTGCTTCAGGACTGCGTCCAACTTCTTCTTCAAGGGCTCCAGGTGGCTCTGGAGCTTGTTCTGGGGGAAAAAAAAGGGATTTTGGGGCTCAGGGGGAGGAGAATCCCATGGGATTTGCTCCGGGGAGCTCCCAGGGGTGGCAACTCCTCCTCCTGGGTATCGTGGGGAGCACAAATCTGGCTCCTTTTCCCCCAAAAGACCCAAAAAAAGGGGGATGTGACCTCGGGGAGGAGAAGATGGGGTGGGGGGGCTCCTCATTGCCTCGTTAAAAATCCCTAACGAGGCCTCCCAGAGGTCCTCAGGGTGGAGAATCCACCCGGGAAGGTCCCACCCACACCATGGGGTTGATTTCCCCCAGGGAGGGGCTTTTCACCCCAAAACTCCACTCCGTGGTGGGATGACCCCTCCGTGCTCCCAATTTGGGGTTAATTAGGTTAATTAGACCCTCCTCATGTTGGTTGATGGTTCTCCAGCCTCATGTCTCAACCCACAGCCCCCCCATTTATCTCCAACCCCCCCTCAACCAGACTCAACCCAACCCAACCCAACTCAACCCAACCCAACTCAACCCAACCCAACCCAACCCAACCCAACCCAACTCAACCCAACCCAACCCAACTCAACCCAACCCACACCATTGGCTCCCAACGCCTTCATTCGACCCAAAACCACCCCAAACAACCCCAAAACCACCTCAAATGACCCCAAAACCACCCCAAACAACCCCAAAACCTCCTCACCTTGTAATCCTGCACCACCTCCTCCAAGGGGACCACGCTGTGGTGCTTGTGGCTCCTGGACTCCCTGCACACCACGCAGATGGCTTCCTCGTCCACCTCGCAGAAGAGCTTGAGAGGTTCTTGATGTTTCTCACACAGGTTGGGTTGACCTTGACCAACCGACGCCGTCAAGACCCCCGGGACCCCCCCGACGGAGCCTCCCGGGACCGAGGGGCCGGCGTTGGGGGGCACCAAACGTTGGGGGTGAGGGTGGAGCTGCCTGATGATCTGCACCATGTTGGCCAACTGGAGGTTGGGGCGGAAGTTGCGTTGGAAGAAGGTCTTCCTGCACTGGGGGCAAGTGAAGGTCTGGAGGCGACGCGGCCGTGCCGTCAAGACGTCGGGAGGAGGCGTCTGAGCTTCTTCCTCTTCCTCTTCCACCTCTTCCTCTTCCTCCACGTCCTCCTCCATCACGTCCTCGTCGTAGTCCTCCTCGCCGAAGTAAAGCTCCCTCCTCACGCCACCGTCCCAGATGTCCTCCTCCTCCTCCACTGGGTCTTCCCAGGGGTCCGTGTCGTCTTCTTCCTCGCTCCACATCTCCTCCTCTTCCTCCTCCTCCTCCTCCTCTTCCTCCTCCACCCCTCCATCCTCCTCCTCCTCCTGCTCCACATCCAACTCGTCCTCGTCCAACTCATCCTCCTCATCCTCCAGGTCCTCTTCCAACACGGCGCTCAACCCCACCTCTTCTCCTCCTCCACCACCACCTCCTCCTCCTCCTCTTCCTCCTCCTCCTCCT
>VZRW01009731.1:41662-62506 GCA_013398125.1 Aegotheles bennettii | reverse complement strand
AAGCCCCATTCAGCCTGGCCTTGGGCACTTCCAAACACTTCCAACAATTTGCCTTGCTTCATCATACACACCTGTGGCTGTGAACACCGAATTCTGTTTTCTTACAAAGAATATAAAAAAGAAATATTCTGTGGAGACATTCCTCAAATCTTTTTCTTTCCATCTCCTAAAAATAATGAGAAATTCTGCTAAGAAATGTGTGTGTCAAAAACGTACATGAAAAAGAAATCACTGCTTCGTATGCATGTGACTGGAGTGGAGGAGTGCTGGCCTTCGCTGGAAACCTGAAGATGGTGGTGTACCCAACACGGCACTACAGGCTTCTATGAACAGCCTCTGCCAACAAAACCTACCAGCAATCCCTTGGGGAAACTGCTGGGAACACATACCTGTGATAACCTAACCGGCCACTGAGTGTCACCTTTGCTCCACAAACCCAGCTGAAAAAGCACTTGTATGACAGAACGGAGAAAGGATGCTTGGCCCTTAAGGAGAGCTCAGATATAACAACTGTTAGGAGCTAGATACAATCCTCGTTGCAAACCGGAGAGCTTTAATTAACTCACCTGCTTTAATAACACAGTGCTCAGACTCTGCGATCTGAGGTTTGTCTCTGATGCAAAGTAGGTATTTAAACATAAAGATCACAGCTTGCTTCTGGAAAGACTGAATTTCTTTCTGCTGTTGACTCCACTGACAACAGCTGTGTTAAACCAGGGATGGATTTGACCCAGTGACTCGTAGGTCTGAGATGCTGGGCACCAAGCCAATGCTTTGATATCTTCCTCTTCATACTTATTGGCTGGACCTCGCAATGCAACAATTATTCTATTTCCTTCCTCATTAACTAATTGCAGTATATAGTTCTCCCGATTTGACCTGTGTCTTCTTTGTATTGAAACAGGTAGCCTGACTCTAATATTTTTCACTGAACATTGGCCAAGGTTTTCTCTCCATGGATCAAATGCTGCATCATTTGAACCAAGACTTTAGTCAATGACCTTAACTCTCATAATAGACTCAGTCTCCTCAGCTCTTGGTGGGTGGGCTTTTGGGGGGCTTCAGTTCTGCTCCCCACCAGGTCAGAGAATGCTGCCAAGACCTCAGGGACCTACAGCAAATTTCATGGCTTGCCAGGAGGCAAGTTGTGCCAGTTCAAGTTACTCTCAGATGACTTAGGAGTCTGGGCAACATCCAGCATGTCTCTCCCAGACTCTGGTTATGGTTCTACATGGGCAAGTAAATGCACAAAGACATTTCCAGCTACTCTGGAAATAATTTTCATCTACTGTTGACACACATTTGCCTTTGCAAAGAGGAGTCTTGGTTGTCACTTCCAAATCCCTCTCATTTACTATCTCGAGATGATCCTAGACAGCACCTCCTCTTTGTTGTTGTATCAAGAGGTATGGGTGAGCATCACTGCAGTAATCAAAATGTATTTATTGGTTTCTTGCTACCAAATACAAGCTCTTAGGAAGTTTGCATCTCTGCTGGGGTCAATCAGTAAGTCATTAGACTGAAGGAGAAGAAAAGTAAATTCTAGAGGATACTGTTCTTCCTAAACTGCCATAAGGATGCAAAACAATATGGAGATTCATGAAGGAGGAGAGCCCTGGATGCTAGAGGAAATTCTCCCCCAAGAACTTCTGATGGGAGGAGAAACAGAAGCATGGCAGAGTCTGTGGGTATATTTGCCATTTCAGTTTGATCTGTGTATCTTCTGTGCTGACGTATAAAGAGTTACTGTGTTGAGACAGCAAATGAGAGGTATCTGGTTTCCCCCAGCAATTTATCCTTGGCTAATTAAACCTGTAAACTCAGAACACCCATGGGACTGCTGTTCTGTCAGAGGACAAAACTTGCTCAAATATGAACAATGGTACCTGAGGATACCTGAGTTACAGAGCTTTAATTTCAGCCAACTGGCAACAGACTAATAGCAAGAACACATACCATGGTCAGATATATTGGTCCAATCTCATAGGTGGAGCTCTGACCTCAAACTTGAACGCTGACTTTAATTTCTGGGTCAGCTCTTGACCCATCGTCTCTCTTGTCTTGTCCACCATCCCAGTAAAACTGAAGAAAAACCACATGTTTAAGAATTAAGTAACACTATCATGTGTGCTAAAGATTTGAGCATATCAGTTATGTAGTACAAGTCATCAGGTCTTAGCTGAGATGGAGGTAGTGACCTGAAAGTGTGACTTAAGAGAATTTGTTTTATTGAAGCACCAAGGACAACTCTCCTGTCCTTCCTTCTTTTATGTATCTTCAGAATGTAGGTTATACAGTGACAGACTATATACAGTGACAGACTTTCAACCAAAGAAAATGTGGATGCCTTCTTGCATCCGGTCACTGGGCAGGTTGAGCTGCCCATGTTTCACAAAATTACACAGTTGTTGAGGTTGGAAGGCACATCTGGAGCTTGTCTAGTCCAATTCCCTGGTCAAAACAGGGTCATCTACAGCAGGTTGCCTGGGGCAATGTCCTGTCACGTTTTGAATATCTCCAAGGATGAAGACTGTACAACCTCTCTTGTAAACACATTCCATGTTCAACTACCCTCACACTACAAAGGTTTTTTCTTATCTTAAGTGGAATTTCCTGTATATCAATTTGTGCCTATTGCCTCTTTTGCTGTCACTGAACACCACTGAGAAGATTCTGGCTCCATCATCTTTAGTGCCCCAAACAGGTATTTATACACATGGACAAGATTCCCCTGATGCTTTCCTTCTTTTAACTGAACAGTCTGAGCTCTCTCAGCCCCTCTCTGTAAGACAGATGCTCCAATCCCCTCATAATTTTCACAGCCCCTCACTGGGACTGCTCCAATATGTCCATGTCTCACTTGTACTGGAAAACCCAGTACTGGACACAGCACACAGATGTGTCTCACCAGTGTTGAGTACAGGGGAAGGATCACTTCCTTCGATCTGTTGTCAATGTTCTGTCTAATGTAGCCCAGGAGACTGTCAGTTTTGCTGCAAGGACACATTTCTGTGTCATGGTCAACTTGGTATCCACAAGGACCCCCAGGACATTTTCTGCAAAGCTATTTTCCAGCTAGTTGGCACTCAGCATATACCGGTGCATGGGGTTGTTGCTTGTAGGACTTTCCATTTTTTAAATTCATGAGGTTCCTGTCAGTCCATTTCTCCAGCCTGTTGAGGTTCCTCTGAATGGCAGCATGACCCTTTGGTGTACCAGTCACTCCTTCTAGTTTTGTATCACCTGAGCACATTTTGAGGCTACACAGTCCAATCATCTGGGTTGGTAATGTAGATGTTAAACAATATTTGCCCCAGGATCAATCCTGGAGTACACCACTAGTGACTGGCCTCTGGCTAGAATGCTGCTGGTAACAACCCTTTGAGTCTGGCAGTAGATTGTTTGTGACCTGCTGTGTTGCCCCTCCAGAAGACACCTGAGGGATGCAAGTCCCCCATGTGGACCAGTCTGTGAACATGAGACTTCTTCCAGTTGTCTGAAGAGGGCACTATCTACTGCTTTTTTCAGCTCAGGTGGCCCATAGCAGACATCTGTCACTGTATCACTCACGTTTGTCTGACCACTACTCCTGACCAGTAAGGTCTCAGCTGGCTCATCATCCATTCTCAGGCAGAGCTCCATGCCCTCCTGCTCCTCCCACATACAGGGCAACTTGCTGGCCTTTCCAACCTGTCCTTTCTGAAGAGCATTTGTTCATCCACTGTAGCACTTCTCATCTGAGGTATCCCACTCCAGCTCTGTGATTGCATTGAGATTGTGTTTGACAAGTTTTCTACTAAATATAGAGTATTTCTATTTCATTGAAGTTAAATGGTCGGGATTAGCAGCCTTCAAATGCATGTCTCCCTGTTCATATCAGAGCTTAATGACTAAGCCTAAAAGATGAATTATATTGATGAAAGAGCAACGTGGGAAAGATGAAGAGGCAGTAGCTCAGAAAACGAATATTCTTCAGTAAAACATTAATGGAATGGGAAAGACTCTGGTCTAGTGAAATTTAGACCTCATTAAAGCCAGTGGAATCTCAAATGCCCTTTCAGGGCAGAATAAAGAGTGTAGTAGGAAACACAGGCAGAGGAGGAAGGAGGATTGTTGGCACCTGAGATGACAGTCCCTGTGTTAGGGCTTGGGAAACAGCAGTGTTTGTCAGCTGCAATGTTCACCAGCATATGGAGGGGGTTTGTCCTGCTTGGAGAGCTATTTCTGCACCAAGGACTGGCTTGTATCAACTATGCCAAATAGAGCAATGTGACTATTACTCATGTTCTTGGTCAGTGTAGCCAATTGGTGAAACTTCTGCCTAGATAATTTTCTTTCCTTGCTGTGGTGCTCATCTGTATGCCTTGCCACAATGATTTCTTTTGCCAATACTGAGGCACTAGGCAGTAGCTCATATGCCATGATGTTTTGCAGTTGTCTCATGTTGTTTTTCTTTACGCTTTATGGCCACGTGTCTGTTCTTGTATAAATTGTAATGCACCTCCTTATCTTTTCTCCTTCACTCCATATTTTCACCTTTTTTTTTTCCCTGAGACAGTGGTAATTATTGGAGGTTTGTATTAATCACATTTGTGTCAGTTTGTACCCAGGAACCCAAGAGGAATGAGTCCTTCCTGTATGCAGGCAAAACTGTTCCTTTGCTAAAAATCTTCAACAGAAGACATCCTTCAGGTAGAGAGACTATACGACATACTAGGCAACGTGGTGACCACACACGGTATGTTAACATTCCCTCTGCTTTTCATTTCTCTGTAAAAATCAGGTCCCAAGTCCAAGCATGTAGTTCAGAGAAGATCAGCTAATACAAGAAGGTGAGACCTTGAAGAAAAGGAGTGAAACAGACACAGAAAGTGCTAAAAATTTAAAAGCAGCAAGAGTCAAGCTGAGGTGAAGGGAAGGAGAAGGTTGAAGTGAGTCATAGGGAGAAGAAAGCAGTGTCAGACAAGAGCTTTCCAAGGAGCCAGACATCTCCACTTTGGATGCTCTGGGAAGTGCTCCTATCAGGTGGGCCTCCCCAGACCTGCATGGCAAGGATTTAAGGCATTGCTATTCTCTTATCTGGGGTGAGGAAACACATGCTGTTCCCCTGAGATGGAGCTGAAGAAATATCCTCTTAATAAACCTGTAGTTTTCTTGTTCATCTGCCTGGAGACAAGAATCCAGTGTGCTGTCATGACCTCTGGTTTTATTCAAGGTCTCTGGATATTTGTCACTTTTGATTTTTGCATTTCTTCTAAACCTGGACACAACACTCAGTGCTGTAGGAGGGCAGAGAAACAACACAATGTAACATGCAGGCCTGTTTCCAACTTGTACATATATTTTCCCCTCACATCAAGCAATTCTTGGAAGTATTCATTGTCTTTAGGAATCCTCTTTATAAAGGTTTGGGATGTGATGAAGAACAATCAAATCTTTTTTAAGGCAAGACCCAGAGTCATGTCACTGATTCAACAGCTACAAGACAGAAGAATCTATTGTGGAGTTAAACAAGGTTTGCTACTATACTCAGACTGTTTCCCCTGGAGCATTTTTTCATTATCTCTGATTACTTAGTCATAAAGATATAAGGAATAAGACAAAACCTCTGTTTTCTTGGCATGCCTTAAAATTGGTGCAGAGCTTGCAATGCTGATATTAATAAAGGGTTGCAACAGTTCATCTATTAATACATTTTTTCTGGCAGAGCCTAGCAGAATATGATGAATTCTGGGTAGAGTATGTTATGCTAATTAGCATAAATATAGGAAAGGCCTTTTCCCTTCTGAATATAAGAATAGTCAAAATGAATACTGTAGTTAACATATGCACACAGGAACATAAGATTATATGTATCACTGGCAACATCATCTTATTAGCTACAAACATATGTTTTGTAAGGAGAGGCTCTGATTGTTAAAGGAAGAGCAAAATGTTGGCAGATGAAGTGAGGAAAAAAGAAGCAAGAGATGAAGCTCTTTGGATATAGTTCATAGAGACAACCTTGGAGACTTCTTACATGGAAAACTGCCTGTTTCTATGCAGTATATGGAACAGTGTCTTCAGGGTTTTTTTTGGGAAAAAAACCCTCCAATGACCCAGCTCTCCTCCCCCCTCTACCCCCTCCCCAGCTATCACTTTTGTATTGGTTAATTGATGTGGATTATTTTTTCCTCCTTTCTAATGGGAGCTATGTGGCAAACAGAAAGGCCAAAAAACAAAAGGTATTGGGGAACCCCCGATAACCCAAATGCTCACTTCCATGGAAACAAACTGCCTTCTCTAAAACGTTTCCCTATATCATTCCCAAGAATAGAATCATAGAATCACAGAATCATTGATGTTGGAAGAGACCTTCAAGACCATCCAGTCCAACCGCCTGCCTACATCACAACTAAACCACATCACCCAGTGCCATATCCAGACGCATCTTGAACGCCTCCAGGGATGGTGACTCCATAGGAATAAATGGTTGTGGGTTTTTTTCCTTCTTCCTTTTCCTTTAAATACTGTTTTTAAATAAGAAATGGAGAAACTTCCAAGGCTTTTGTAATCAAATGACAGAATTGGATACTAGGTATGAAATACTTCTTTTAGAAAGATAACCAGGACCACATCACAATGGGAGCTAGAGTAGGATAAAGAAGCACAGTCCTTCTAATTACAAGACCAAAGCAAAAAAACAAATGCTAATGCTCCTCAAATCACATGTAGTTCACAGACATTAATGTTGTTAAAGTGGAGGTCTTTATAGCTTTCCTCTTGTTTTTAGTGTCCCTTTAAGCCAACAAGAAGTTTTCTGCTATTGTGGTTCTTCACGTAAAGCAGTTTGGCTCATGCTTATCAATGGCACTGATATAAAGTGATTTAACCACCTGAACTAAAAGTAGGGATCTAATGAGTTTTGGATTTGAAGGCATGCAGAGCATAACTTTGGGGCCAGGATATCTTACAAAAGTCCAAGTGTCTCCACTCTGCACTGTTAAAATTTGCTTTTGATACAGCACCAAGTTCACTGTCTGTTTCTGTGAAACTTTTGTCAGGCATCTGATGGAAAAGTCCATTAGGAATGGTGGAATTATTAGGTGACCTTTGGGTCAGGCCTAATGAAGAGGTCTTTCTAGTTACTTGGGGTTGAACTGTAATGTCCCTGTGAATGCTTATGAGCAATTTTACTTATGTGAGTAATGAGAGGAAGTAGAAACCAATAGACAGTGGGAGTTCTTTTCATTTTACATTCAGAAACTGACAGAAAAGTCTGCTTTCTTCATCTCAAGATTAGAAAATGACCCGATGCCATATTCAAAGGACTCTGAGCAAATAAAGGTACAAGCAGCCCAATCCAGCAAAGTTCACAGGAGTCAAACAAAAGTTCCCTGCTGACTTCCTAGAGTTTTCCTTGGTGTTTTAAGAGTGAATGTTTCTGTTTGACCTGTGTTGTGATGCTGTATTATAAAAAATTAAGATGATACACAATGTCTTCTATTATTCAGTCTTACTCTGAAGATGCATCAAATGGAGTATGTTTTCCAAACACAGGATGGTCTGTCTGCTGTTACTTACGTTGCGGTAAATTCCCTGAGGGATACATTATATGACTCAGAATCAGTCTGAAATAAGACAGTCCTGCTCAGTTCCTGGTAATCACATTGGAGATGCACTTTGCATCATGCTATGCACAAAATGTGTTGTCTTATTTGGATCCATCTTTCTGGTCTCTGCTTTCTTTTGAGTGCACAAAGCACAGGGGTAGGTGTACAAAAGTTCAGGTTTTGGTGAGACGGCAGTTGTGATTATAGTTCTAGGCTGTCTGTTTATGGTAAAAGAAATATATGTATATATAGCTACACTGTAAGCCTGACTGCTCTAGAGTTATTCTTTCTTTCCAGGTTGAAGGAGGAAAGAAAGGGGAGGCAGAACTGAACCCAGCCACTCAGATAAAAAATGCCAGAACTTTTTTTTTTAATTATTATTATTATTATTATTAAATCTTAGATACTTTTATTTACAAAATGCCTCGATCACCTATTCCTGATCCAATCAGTACAGGTTTTTAAATTTGATACAAATGCAAAAATAATCTCCAAATTTTGTGTCAATTAAAGATCTGCTCGTTAACAGAAGTGCAGTATCAAAAATTTGCAAAAGGTTTTGCCTAATAAGACAGATACCTCAGAGAGCAGTATTTCTACTTCTGTCCCAGCTACAAGTTGTTGTGGGTCTCTATTTAGAAACATAGATAGTAAATATCTTGAAGAGGACCACAGAAATACAATTGTTCCAAATACATTCTGTATAATTTTGATTATTGGGATCCAAGCATAGGACCTGCTGTGCATGGATGAACTTCTTTGAGCTTCAGGGTGGACTCCTGTAGTCCTAAAATTAAGTGGTTGAAGCTGCCTGATGGCTCTTTAGAATTTAATTGTTCAGGAGCATATGAGGGTTTTTACATGTTTTAGAGATGTTCTGAATATTGTGCTTATTTTTCCTTTACATGTGTTCTGTCAACCAGACAAAGTTAGGATTTCCTCTGTCTCACTGGTACACTGAAAACATTGGTTAAGTGAAGAGCTGGAAATATTTAATTATTGTGAAGGTATGAGACCATTATACCCCATTGATGGTAGATAGCTGGCTCTAGGGGAGGCACTGTATGAGCATCTGAAGTGCTTTCCAGACACTAATTATTGCCACAAGACTATCATTCCCACTCGAAGGTAGGGAAATTAAGGCATGGATCAGTAAGCATTGGGGCTTTCAAATACAGCAACTCCCTGTCTAGACACTGAAATCCATGTGGAAAAATTCCAGCTGATTGCAGTGATGTCACGGGTGCAAGTTGGAACACAGGAGGTTCCAGGTGAACATAAGGAACAGCTTTTTCACTGTCAGAGTGGCAGAGCACTGGGACAGGCTGCCCAGAGAGATTGTGGAGTCTCCTTCTCTGGAGACGTTCAAAACCCGCCTGGATGCATTCCTGTGTGACCTGCTCTAGGTTGTCCTGCTCTGGCAGGGGGGTTGGACTGGATGATCTTTCGAGGTCCCTTCCAACCCCTGACATTCTGTGATTCTGTGATTTTCTCCTTCCAAGCTTGCTGGAAATCTGTTGGGAAAATACAGAGGTATTCAAAAGACCTGAATGAGGCCTTTTCATTTGGCTAAGTCATCCTCGCTCTTCGCTCTCAATGAATTCTTTTAGTGCAGAACTTCTGGTGGTTAATACAGCTGGGTGATTTAGGGGCAAATATTGGAAACTAAGGCCAACTGGCCTGTTGCCTGACATGCCATGAGCTTCTGGGGTGAGACCTGGAAATTCCAGATTCAGCCTCCCAGATTTCCTTCCCTTCCAGCTTTCAGCCTTCCAGCAGGCACAAGTCACACTCCTGGCCCAGCACAGCTATGCCACAGACGGAAATGCCAAAAGGCAGCTGAGATAGTGGGGAGGAATGCGGGCTTCACTCCAACGAGCACAAATACATAACATCTCGCTAATGCATTTAAATTAATGCTCTTGTAGTTTCCTGGTAAGAACAAAAATATCTTGTGGTGCAGGCACTTTCCCTTCCAGTGAACAGTGATGACTCCAAAGAATGAGATCTTGACAGTCTGAAAGAATTAAGTCTCTTTTCAAGCAGAAAGGTCAGCTACAGGTGAAGGAGCTGCAATGAGAATACCTTCAAACTGCTCTGTCACTTACCTCTGTGATGAATTGCTAGGAGCTCTTTCTCCAAGGCTAGATATATTTAGACTTTCTTTGATAGATCGTTCTTTTAAGGGCAGATTGATTGTGCCAAGGTATGAGCAGACCAGCCATAATTTGGCCTGAAAGTAGGCAGTGATCTGGCAAAACGGACCCTCATCTGCAACTCTTCCCCTTAGCTCATTTTCTCATAGTAAATTTGCCTTTGTTCACCAACTGGCCTCTGTGCAGAACTTTCCTACATTCAAAACCGCCAGCAGGAACAAGGAACAAGAAAATGCCCAGGAAGACATTTTAACAAATTTAAATGTTTTAAAGTGGTGAGATTCACACATAGGCTACAAGATTCTGCTGAACTGGAGGGTGCAGCATGCTCCTTTGCAAGCAATAGCAAAGTCTTGTGATAGGCTCTGGTCCTTGCACTCACCAAAGCCTCTGCCCTGCAAGGGACTGTGATTTCCAAGACCCCATGTTGTGGCGTTAAGAGTAAGTGGCTCTTTCCAAAGCAAACTGAAAGTGTATTCCCCCAAATGAACCAACCCAATTATTTTTTTAATGTGGTTTTTTTTTCCCATTAAATTGGAAAAGCGGGTTTGCTGTGTTCTTCTGAAACTACAGAAAGATGCCTGACCCCTGTTCCAAGGAAGTCCCCACTGGGATCACATATCTGGAATGGTAAATCCTCATGGCAGAAAAGAGAGGCCACCAGATCCCCCAGGCTCTTCACTTATCTTGCATGTTTTGAAATCAAAAAAGAACATCTTTTTACCTTAATAGAGCAATGACCAGATTAGGTCAAGCTAAGGCTACGTCAGGGTCAGAATTTCCCTGTAGGCAGAGTTCAGCCTGTGCGTGCATTAGGGAGGAAACCATGGCACCCTGAATTCCAGCTGCTTGAGCAAAGCCCCTCGGTCATCATCAGCCTTTGGTGGATTGGGTATCTGAAGCTGTTAAGTTGGTATAACTACACTGGCGGGTTACAAGGCAAACACAGGGAGAAAGAGATATCACATTGGAAAGGAACAAAAACTGGGTTCTGGTTGATGTCAGGTTGCTGAATGCAGAGCAAAGCTGTAAAAACTTAATATAAATTCAACTCGTTTAAAGAGCCTTGTGCAACTTCAACAGTACTGCGAGCAATATCAAGGCTTGGAAAGGACAGTGGGTGCAATTTGGTTATGTCAGTACAAAATATTACATTTTGGCTTTGGCCAAATTCCTAGTTTTATTACTAGTTTGAATCTCTAAAGCAGAACTGCAAAATGGTAAAACACACACTTCAAACAAAGCTTAAAATGAGACATTTTGACTCTATCTAAAGTTTTGCAAAATAGCTAAAATCCAATTTTTTCCTTGTCATTGTCTTCTTGTTAACATATATTGACTTTGACCAAAAAAAAATAATGTTTCCTCTCAGCTCAGCTTGACGCCTTTTCATGAACTAGAGACAGAACCCATTCATTTCATGATGCTTTTTCTCAGAGCTTTCTAGAAATGTCTACCAAAGACTTCAGCATCAAGGTTTGTAATGAACCTGGATATCACAAATGATCTTCTTGATCAGACACTGCAACAGGCTGCCCAGGGAAGCAGTGTAGTCACCATCCCTGGAGGTTTTTGAAGAACATTTGGATGTGGCCCTTGGGGATATTGTTTTGTGGTGGACTTGACAGTCCTGGGCTGATGGTTGGGCTTGATGATCTTGAAGTCTTTCCCTACCAGAGTGATTCTATGATTCTGTCTAGCACAGAAGATCAAGCTAGAATTAAGTTTGAGTGCTCTTCAGTTTGGCTTCAACCTCCTACAAACTAGTCTCCAGCCACAGTCAAAGCCCAAACATCTGCTGCTGTGAAAATGAGATGGGACAGCTAGATGAACAGACATGCATGCAAAGAAGAAAGATTTTGTTTTTCATCAAAAAGCCAGAAAATAAAACTGATGTTCAGCTTGGGAGACCAGGAGGTCCTACAGCCTCTTTAAAAGGTGAAATTTTACAACACTGTGTGTGATTTCAGACAGACGTGGCGATATGTGGCCTTCCTACCTAACCTGTCAAAAATGCATCAAATTTTCCCAGTTTACAGGGTCCACGGAGCAGCAGACAGACATTTGACTGACTGGGAACAGCCCGTTCGGTCCCTGCTGCTGAGGGATGCTGCCCTGGCCTGCCAAGTATGTCTTCAGTGTCTAACCCAAGGAGTAAGCAGTGTCCTGGTTTAAACCTCCTTGAAACTCTGAGCACGAAAAGCTGCTCAGACATTGAAACTGAATTATTGTTTGCTCAGCCTTTTAACAACTTCTTACAAAATTTGTCTATCTTGGGTTTTTTTTATTTTTTAAACTGAAAAAATTCAGCTTTCAAACTATTACTAGTGAACAAGAAGTGATCTGCTGGTTTTCAAAACTTGTTTCCAAGAAAAAACAGTAATTTAAAAGATCATAACTTACCACACTGATAAAAAAAATAATCTTTTAAAATCAGTTCATACCACTCAAAATAAAAATCTAAGAGAGTTTTTAACTTATTGCTGAAGAATTTCCATGGATTTATGTTCCTAGCAGAGTTTTCAGTTGTCAGACCACTATTCCCATAGGGAAACCTGTGACGTGTCTCCTCCTCAGCAAGCCCTGAACTAAATTACTGATGAAATAAATGGCAGCAACTTCGGGAGCCAAAAGGAACCATCTGGTGGAGGTGACACTAGCAGATGTGCTCTCACTGTCGGCACCTCAATCCACATACTCTAAGAACTGCACTGCAATATACCTCCTTGTTCACCAGCTTATTAATAATGTAGCATTTCTGTTCTTGCAGCACTGAGGGATCCCATTCATCATGCCAGGCCCTGCGTAGTGCCAGACGTTGTAGTCTCTAAGCACTAAAGCCCTAATGCTCCACTGAACATTGTGCACTGGCCTTGGAAGAAAATGAAGCACAGAACCAAGTCCTAAGGAACAAGACAAAGAACTGCTCACTGAATGGGATACAGAGTGATATGGATCACAGACACACACAGGGAATAAGTAATAGTAGGAAGAGAAAGCAAGATCTTTTAAGTTCTACACCTATGTATTAATTGTCACATAGACCCTCCTCCTGAACAGGTGAGAGCAAATCTTATTCCTTCCTGCTGTGTCTTCCAGACACACTGTGATCACGATTTCTTTGGATGTTCCATTCTGAACTCAAACTAAGCAATAATATGGTTCAAGAACCACATCCATATTGTCACTGGACAGGTACCCTGGACATTTGCAATGTTCCCTGGACATTTGCAATGTGACTTGCAGGGTAGGCAGAGGGTTGCTCCAAAGCAGAGCCTTGAGACCTTGTTCTTATGGCTACTTCCTAATCAACTCTTTTTAAGAACAGCAAAATTATTGGTAGTAGAAACAGTGTGCTCTGATGGTGAAGAGTCCCACATTATTCCAGGTGGGAGACATTTGATGTCCAGAAAATAAATATTGAATTTGGTGGATTCCTGCTGCATCCTGTCATGGTTTAACCAAGACACGTCCCTGGCTCACTAAGTTGCCAGCATTATGCTATAGCTGGGAGCTGCAGCAAGGATATAGCCCCACCATAATTTCTTTCCTGAAGCTGACTTTGGTACTGCGCAGGTCAATCAATATTTATCTTTGTACAATAAAGTACAGTTTTCTACAATCAATGTTAATCCATTTCTCGCGCTGAAAATCAGCACACAGAAGGTGAAAGTTATGAAAAAGAAAGGTAATATTTAAGAACAGCAGAAACCATAGTTTTGGGAGCATCATTCATAGGGGACGTGTGTATTATGATGGGTCTGCTCGGACGCAAACTGGGTAGAAAAAATTGTGAGCTCCTGGCATTGTGGAGCTCAATGCTGTTTTCAGCATGAAGAGACTGCATGGGCAGGAGAGCTGTGTCTGCCTGTGCAGAAGAATGTCTGCCCTGAGAGAAGCCACCCAAAACCTGAGGTATGTGTGTGGTGTGGACTTGAAGGGTTTTGCTGGTCCTTCAGAGCTGCAGAGTTCAGAAAGCCCTTAAGGAGCTGCTTGCCAGAGATTGCTTCTGGTAAGAGAGGGAAGTTGGCGATGTTTTTTTTGTCATGTTAGAGACAACTGGGCAAGGAACAGGAGGCTGGAAATAGATTGTCACTTTTACATTATTTGTGAAGACAGAAGCTGCCCTACAGGGCAAATTCTTCTCGTGCTTGGACCAGGTGATGACATCCTTGGAAGACTGGAGTGAAATCTTGATGCTACCAAAGACAGTGGACAAAAACTTTGCTCCTAGGATCATTGCCAGCTCACAGACTCTTTAAAAGGATGTTTTCTTTTCAAGGACTGAATGTGAAATAGGGTTGGGATAGCTTTGCAAACCAGAGCTGTGTTCCACATTTGAAGGGCTAATAGCTGTGAATCACAGTGCACTTCTGGGTTAAATTCCTTGAAATTAAAATGTATGTCAGGTACTTCAATCAATTCTTTGTGTTGCTGGGTGTTCAGAAGTCAGAAATGAGGTAATATCTAATCGTGGGGTCTCCAGCCTTGGAGATATTAAAAAGCCATTTGGACATGATCCTGGGCAACCGACTGTAGATGGTTTCTGGAGCAGGGAGGTTGTCCCAGGTGACCTGCAGACGTCCTTTCCAATCTCAACCAGACTCTGATTCTGTGACTCTGTGATTATTCTGTGATTCTGTCAATACCTGGAGATTGCTTCCTATCCAACAGAGAAAGGGCCAATTGAAGTTAATAGGACTCTACAGGAATGGAACCATTGGGTGTTGTAAAGCAGACTGTTCCATGATGGCTTGGCAGCTAACATCAGCATTTCAGTTTGTGTGATGCTTTGTACAACTAGTTATGGTCCTGCCCAGAGCTGATGGTGATGTTGTACCAGTATTCAATCATCGTCATATTTTACCACATCATGGAGAAACATAATTCTGGCACCCAAGATGTTCAAAGTGGAGGCCTCTCCACTAGAAGGTATTTGACTGAGGAATTTGAAAGGATATTCAAAGGTTTCTCCCATACGTGGCCACCTTTCCCTCCTCTTCTACTTCTAATCATGCCGTGTGACCACTCCTATTCAGCATAAATTTAGAAGGAATGGATAAATATTTCCAGAAAATACCCTAAAGAGATACTGGTTTTCTAAGCCAGGCTGCTTCCCTGTTTAGAAGTAGACAGAATAAAAGAAACCAGTGGATAGGTTCCCTGTGGGGCACATCCTTGCAAACACAACTTTTTCAGGTCTGAAGGCAAAGAAGTAATTTGGTGGAAGCCCTTTGTAAAAGCAGCCACAGGCTGCACCTCCTAGTAACTCTCAAGTGACCTCATTTGTTGTTGAATCCATAGCATGATCAGATTTCCAGTATTGACGTTTCAGCTCATTATTCTCACCTTAAGGGAAAATATCCAAGTGATAGACATACCTTAACAGGGAGAGATTGTATTATACTAGGCACAATCTGGAAACTTAAAAATTCTCTGAAGAGAAATGGAAAAATAATTTCTGTCAGTAATGATTCCACTACTTACTCCTCAGAGCTGCCAGCTGTAGTGATGGAAGTTCAAATGTCAGGATTTCAGGCTGATCCTGTGATGTCCTGACACCTGGAAGTGAGACTCTCACCTTACTTTCATTCACTTACAGTCAGGAGGAGAAGTGAGAAATCCCAAGCAGCTCAGAAGTCATAAAACATGAGATAAGATGAGGCAAAGTGAAAGACCCATGAAAATCCATCTTTATTTGCTTGTTTTCCTTCCCTGAAGAACCCTGCCATTTTTTCAGGCAGCCCTTTGACTTTTAATGTTACAGAGGTTCGGTGGTTCAGTGCTGCCGTGCCTTGTGTGCTAAAGGGCCGTGCCTGGAAATCAATCACAACAAGGCAGATCCAAAAGCCTGAAAAGGTTAAGCATGCTTTGCTCAGTGGGGTGAGGAATAACAAAGTTTAGGACAAATATTTTTTTCCAGAATGTCAAGGACTACGATAGTCAGAGCTTGGTGGAGCAAGGAAGGGCCCAGGAGTCCAAGGTTTAGAGCTGCTGCTGGACAAGGCCCATATGATGCATAAACCTTGCCGGCTTCAATCCCTACTCCTCTCTCCAAGACAACGACTGTGCAAAACTATAGGACAAGATTATGGATGTACACATGCTTTTTGCACTGTGCCATGGATTCAGTAAGGTGAGCATGAGTGAATTATGGATGCTCTTTTGATTGGTTTGCAACGATCTTTTAATGGCATTGAGACGGTGTGAAGTTACAGAGTATTGATTTTCTTTTGTCCATGCAGTAATTTGTAGTGGTGGAGATTTATTCTCCTCTATTTTTTCCACAAAACTAGTAGGCAGTGAGACCAATGGCAGCTGGCAGTTGGTCTCCCATTTATGTGGATGGTGCAGGTGGCCACCTCTTGTGCTCAGAGGATTGTTGAGAACCAGGGGGCTAGCTTAGGGAGAGCAGAGTTGGCACTGGTGATTTCTGTGGACTCATTTTCACCGCTGACAGTCACTGATATTGTCTGCTAGGTCAAAGCTGCTGCAGTAGCAATCCAGGGAACATTTGACCTGCCAACTCTCAGACCAGCGGACCCATCCTTGTAAGTCTTTCACTCAAGTGAGCATTGTTTTTATAAAGGTATTTTACAGCTGGTGTTTTATTTTGGTGTTTTTTGTGGTGGTTTTTTTTCTTTTAATGAGTTTTGCACCATTTGGGACCAGCAGCGCCAGCCCCACAGGTATTCCCACCCTGAACAGGAGCTAACATAGGCTCTGGTTTTCAGCTGCACCTCGTTCCTGCAGAGAAAAGGGAAACTGCTGGAGGCTGCAGCTACTTTTCACCAGGCTCATCTGCAGTCTAGGGAAGGAAAAGCTGACTGGCATAGCTGTGTTTTATATTTCTGCACAGCTTTGAGATTTCATGGATATCTCCACGCCGCTTCCATCAGCAGATTCAAGGAGCAGACACTGATTTCAGCCTCCCCAGTAAGACTTTTGTGTGCCTTTCTGCCTGGCCTGGCTTTGTGGAGTTCATGCAAAGATCTGGAAGCCAGAAGGTGACATTTTGATCACTTTGACCATCTGCAGATCACAGACTGTAACTTCAAGTTAAACTAGGCCATAGCTTTTAAAAATAAAGATCAAACCTACAACTCTCACTGAAGACCAAGTCTGAGAGTTTGTTTCGTGCTTGACTAGGCTGTTCCTCTGCTTGACTGTTAGGCTTCATTTTGTTTAGCAGGCAGAAGCAGCTTAGACTCCCTCAATGCTAAACCCTGAGAAACAAGCCCTGAAAAAGAAAAGATCTTGACATGTAACTGCAAGGAAAAAGGAGGACCTGGATGCAAAAAGAGGAGAGAGGAAATGCTTGAGCTGAACACTGAGGTCACAGTGTACAAGCTAGGTTGGGTGTCTGAACATTGTAGCTGTGGCAGCACAGTGCTGTGTCTGCGATAGCCATCCCCTAAATCAGCCTCCATGGGGCTTCAGGGCTCTTTTATGACTGGGCTGCTCCTTCTGCCCAAATTAGCTGGGGTATCAGTGCTGAGTTCTGCACTCACACTGCCTCATTTGGCGTTCATCAGTAGGTGCTTCTAGACTGTGTGCAGGCACATTGGTAGATTTTGTGGGCATCCCAGTAGTGAATTTTAACAAAATGGTTGAAGGGGATCATGAGGTATGTTTGTATGTGGATGGAGTTCTCCTCAAAGCCTTTGGAGCTTCAGAGGAGAGAGCATGGGGGTGCTTGGTGGAGCTGCTATGAAAGGTTGAGTGGAGGTTGGCATTAGAGACCACCTAAAAAAGCGATTAGATCTTGTCACTGTAAATAAGAAATGAGAAGCCTTGAAGCACTGCAAAAATTTTGCTTGATAAGATAGAGGAGCCAGCCAAAGGATATAAAAAGAAAGGTAACAAAATTTGACACCACTTGTGTGCTTGCACTGAAACTGAGATCCCACTTACTTCTATGGTTATATAGCTTCAACTTCCATGCTCTAGGTCTTGTTATATCTAAGACTATTAGGTCAAAAGGTCCTGAGGCTTCAAATCTTTAATCCCAGTAAATGATCCCTGTGGTTCTGCTCTTCAGCACCTTTCTCAAAGCATATCCAACTAAAATAGGACAGGGTATTTTAATGAACGTCTCACGCTATATACAGTGCTGCTTTCTGCTCCCAATTCCTAGATATCCCCCTGCCCATTTTTTCAAGTATCAACTCTCTGTTCCTCTGTCCCTGAAGCTCATGAGCAGCTGTTTGTCCAGTTTGCTCCTGAAGTCTTTTGTAGAGTAACTGGCTTTTTTGTTTGCAGCTTTTCTTCTTGTAAATGTGATCCAGATGTTCCAGCTGAATGTTCACGTGGCTCTACTAAAACACACCCCGTGCATTTGTGTGTGGATTACCAAGCAGTCCTGTGCTTTGTCATTCACAAGAATCCAGCTGATCTATGAACAAGACAAGATAAAGCCGTATTATCTTGACCGACAGATATAATCCCTACTTGTTTTACTCTGATTTTAGACTAGAACCAGTTGCTGTTTGGCAAGGACCAGCATAACCTACTGGGAGATGCTTGCCACCAGTCCCTCTGCACGCTCCCAACAGAGCCTGTTACAGCTTCCTGGCTGCAAACTCCAGCTCGGCAGAAGCACTTGTTTTTGATTACAGAGATCTCCAGTGCCAGCCAAGGAGGTGGATATCAAACCTGTGAGTGTTGGGTGCTGCCAGCAACACATCATAAATAATAGTAATGAGCCATAATTGCTCATCAAGCCAAATCGTAGCCTGGAGTGCTCCATCTGGCCAACCTCCCTTGGATGTCAGCAGGAGCTTTGCCAGCAGGTGTGCAATAGGATTGGGGTCCCAAGCAGTGGTACCACCAACAAGGTACTGTAGCATCAGTCCTGGGGGCTGAATTAGATCCCCTTGAAACCGCTGGGTATCTTTGTGCTGATTTAGAAGACTTTAGCTAACTTCCCTTGCATTAGACTGTCTCCTAGCTAGTACAAGTAGGTCTGTGCAATAGCTATCCCAGATAGAGCATGGAGCAGGAGAATTCCCAACACTGAGCAATGGGATTTTAAATTTGGAGAGGAGACAGAAACACTTTCCTGTGAGGACTTACAAGGTGGCTTGTACGGGGGTTATTTGGGACTTGGAGAATCCAACTGAAAAAAACACAACATGTGATAGCTATGGAAAAGTGTTGTGTCCCTGGAGTAAGGGCTATAAAAGCCAAACAAGCTGGTGTGCCTGCCTATCAATCACCTATTGCTACTTGACATTGGTACAACCCTTTGCAAGCGACAATAATTTACCGCCTCCCTTTGCCCCTGGGAAAGTTATTTACCACCCCCATTTCGGTTTGAATGTTTACTGTTGTGGTTCAAAACTGTGATGAATTGGTTAACTATAAATTTTCTTCCCTTCCCCCTTTTCCTCCCACCTCTTGCTGGGATAAAGGTTAGGGCATAGGGTGTTCTCTGAAGTGCTCTATTCTCTGTGCCCTATACATCCTCACTAATGCTTATAGCTCCCCTGTGGTATTGGGAAGTATCATCGCTATTGTACTGAGGTAGAACAGGAGCTGGAGAGAGATAAATGGCCTAGTTATCAAAACTTCCTAGCCTCCCACAGCCCTCCTTGGGAATACAGCTATAAATGACATTCAAATGATGCTGATAGATGTTAGCTGAGCGGGGAGCAGAACACGTGCATTGCCTGTGCCGCGCTCAGGCCAGCCGCTCCTCGCTGATAGTGTCATGGGGATCTCAGCCAGCCTGACACCACCTGCTGAGATAGCCATGCGGGTGAGATACCGTGCTGTCTGCTCACACCTGCTTGTGGACAAATCCCTTGGGCGTGCAAAGGTTCAGAACTGGATGGTGACTGAGACAAATTAATGTTGGAGCTTGCAGAACTGAGGGCAGATGTGTTCACTACAAACTGGGAGAGGAACTCCAGAAGGGAACTCCAGGCTGTGATAGCCATTTTTTTTTTCTTTGACACTGAGCTTGCTTAATTTGGACCCTTAAAGGACCCAAATATCAGAGGGAAAACAGCCCTTCTTCCACCCAGCAATGTAACGGCAGAATTGTAATTTTTGAGTGACCTAGGGCATCTCCAATAGTGGCCTATAGTCTGGTCCAAGGTAGTACAGCCCTGCAGCCCTGTGGGGGGTCCAAAAATCACATCCAGGAGCTCCCTTTTCACCTATTGTCCTTCCTGGTGTGTGAAACAGAAGGACTGCTCAGATCACACATCCCTTGGGGAATGGAGCAGGAGCAGCTAGAGTAGGTGGCAAATCTGCTTCGCTTACGAGTCTGGAAGGGCTCTTGGGTGTCTTGGCATCTCTTCAGGAGGTACCAGGAAAACTCCCCCATCTGGAGGAGGAGGACCTCTCATGAAAACAACCAGCAATCTGCAAGGTTTTGTCTTTTAAAATTTATTTTAGTATTATTATTATTATTATCTGGCAAGAAAGAAAGGCTCGATTAGACCCTTTGTATCCTCCCAAGGTGTAGCTACACAAACACTCAGCCCTGCAGGCAAGTCTTTACTCAGGAGCAGCTCTCTGAGGGAAGAAGACGTTTCTGGTGTGTTGTGCAGAAATCCCGGAGCACCGGGGGTGCAGGGCACACAAAAGCGGTCACTTCCCACCTTCCTTGCAGCCAAGAAACTGAAAGGAGAAGGGTACAGGGCTGTAAATCACATCGCTTCAGGGCTTAGGTCTGACACTGAAGGGGGGTGCCGGTACACATGTTAAAGCCGGGGGAGGGAGCTCGTAGGTCCAGACGGGTTCGGGCAGAGCCCCCGGGGCTGCAGCTGGGCTTGGCGCTGCTCCCTCCAGGAGCCACCCGGGCTGGGGACCGCAGCCTGGGCTGGGGCAGAAGCAGCATCTCCCCGCAAGAGACCCACGCAAAAAGCTGCTCCCCGGAGGGGCTGGGGGCTGCCCGGTTGTGCTGCCCCCCCAACACCCGCTCCGCGGGCGGAGGCTCCGGCTCGGCTCGGTTCGGCTCGGNCCCGGCATCCTTCATCCCCATCCTCCGCTCCTTCCTGCTCCGGCGGTGAAAGCAACCCCCCGCCGGGGGCCGGGGATGCCCTCCCCCTCCCCTCCCTCCCCTCCAGCCGCAGCGGGGGGAGGGG
>VZRW01009731.1:27900-41014 GCA_013398125.1 Aegotheles bennettii | reverse complement strand
GGCGGCGGCGACCCCGAGCAGGGCTCGCTGGCCCTGGGCACCGGCACCGACCGCGACGGGACGCTGCTGCTGGAGGGCGGCGGGAAGGAGGAGGGCGGCAAACGGAGCCCGCCGGGGCTGGGGCTGCTGGCGAAGACCCCCCTGAGCCGCCCGGTGAAGCGGAACCACGCCAAGTACCGCCGCATCCAAACTTTGATCTACGACGCCCTGGAGCGGCCGCGCGGCTGGGCGCTGCTCTATCACGCCTTCGTGTGAGTACGCGGGCGCGCAGCCCCCGCGGAGCGCGGAGCGGGAGCGCGGAGCGGGGCTGCCCCGGGGGGTGCCCCGAGGGATGCGCCCGGGGCCACCGTTTTGCTTCATCATTCTGGGCGTTAGGGCGCTCCGGGGGGCTCGCTCCGGCGCGGGGGGACGGGGGTGTGTGCGCCCAGGGGCTTATTATGGGATGCACTGCGGAGTGGTCTTATTTTATTATCAGGTTTTCCGAAATGAGCCGCTTCTGGAGTGTGTCTCGCACACCCGCGTTGCCGTGGAGCGGCGTGTCCGAGGCTGTGGCTCAGCAAAAGGGATGCCAGCCCGACCGAGCTTCGAGCAGTTTTAAGGCTCGAAGTGCTTAAGGGGGACACCGCCGGCTTCAGCGCAGCCTGGAGCCTTGCGTGGGGTCTTCTAAGCCCTGAGCGGACCTGCTCTTTCAGTAGCTGCAAGTGTCAAAATGAGAACCGTCGGGTTTTGGTCCAGTAAGCGTCACCCTGCAGTGCCCAAACCCGGACATTGCAGCACTGGCAGCCAGAAAGTTAAACCGGCCACAGGCGGACTGGGGCGAGACAAACTCGTTTTGTGGCCCAGAGGTGACAAGTCAAGTAAATGACTGCTGTTTTGCATTCCTAAAAATTCCGTTCCCATAAGTTTTCAGAAGGAATATAGAAAAAACCCAAATCTGTTTATAGCATGGAATGGAGTTGGCAGACACCTATTAAAATAAATGTAGGTTTTAGTGTTATGAACGTGTTTGAAAACCCAGGGATTATCAGTGATCATGGTGTTACTGTTTTTCTTTAATGCTGTGACATGTACAGAGCTCTATGTGATAGAGGATTTAAGCAGTGATTTCTGAAATTGGTTTATTTGCCAAAGACAAAAAAAGTGCTCTAGGCTGCACGGGCTGGGAGCCTGGAGCTGGAGCTCGGGAAGCCCTGATCCTTGGTGTAGGCTTTTGCAAATAAGCAGCTTGAGTGCAGGGCTGTGATTTTACCTTCAGGCAAATTTCTCGTTGATGTTTGCAGGGATTTAGCCCTGGATGAGGAATAAAAGGCAGCATTCACTATTGAATTGCTGCTGTGTACCACTCACTTCTCACTGCTCCCCTCTTTTCAGTGCTCATAAAGTGTGTCTTGGGACAAAGGTTCCTGCTTTCCAGCTTAATTTCTGTGAAAATGTGGACTCTGGATGCCGTGGTATTTTTTTCAGTTCTTTTGCCCCTTTCTGCCATAGGAAAATGTGTGCTAGCAGGCAGGGAGGGACAGCATTTGGGGTGTGTTATGCTGGAAAGACTCTTTGGTCTGGGTCTTGCTCCTCAGTCTTGCTCACTGTTGCATAATGCTGCTTCTGGTTGGGGCGAGCCATGTGTGGATGGAAGGGCACCCTGTTCACCCTGCTGTCGTCAACCCACACACACTACATAAGCGAGGTGTTAGCACACGCCAGAGCCTTACAAGCAGTTGGCATCTCTCCATTTGTGGTCAGCTGTGGCAGCTGGGTCAAATCCACACCCGGGCTTATGTCTGGATATTAGCAATAGGACAGTGATGCATCTAGAGAGGCTCAGGAGAGCTGAGAGCTTCACATTTATTTGTAGAGGTATAAGAGTTTTCAAGATACAAAATTCAATTTAGATAGCCCTCTAGATGTGTGGTTAGCCTTAAGATCCTTATGCAGTATAGATCATAGAATGGGAAAAAATTCTATATGTTTGTAAGGTTTGATTCTTCTTAGGAGTGGACCTGGCACTGTATGTGGCCAGCTTCTTTTGGTGACTACTCGGTACTGCCAAACTGGGATGTGAGTCTGACCTGCTCTCACACAAGTCAGTAACAGTCTTAAGACAATCAGTGTCAAATTCATCATTAATGAAAAAAAACCAGTCTTAGGAGTCCTTATCCTTAAAGGAAGTAAAATACACAAGTCCTAATCTGCCACCCCAGCACAGACATCCTACCCCCTCCCAGGACACCCAGAGGGGCTCAGCAGTCCCAGTGTGCTGTTGACCACGCTGTTTCTGTTCAGCCTCAGCTCCTTCTGAACTCAGTAGAAGTTGTGGGGTTTTACCTCACTGCAGCATCAAACTGTACAAAAGAAATCTACTAAAAGTGTTTGAAGAGTGTGCTGAGATCTTGCTGACAGACTTCAGAGCTCGTTCCTGCAACTGGAGAACAATGACCTGCTCGAGAGCAGCAGCAGTGCAGTGGGGAAACAGTACCTAAGTTGATATCCAGAGTCTTTGTTCTTGCTTTCAAATGAATTTTCTTTTAACCTTTTTCCTTCTGAGGAGGAGTCTCTCTCATGTTGGAGGTGCTGCTGTGACTCTGCATAGTGCCATCCCAGCAGTCCCCCAGTGCTTCTTACACTAGGACCAGTTTACACTTCCCTTGCGTAGGTGGGAGATTGCCAGCCTTGCCATGAAATCTACAAATTCGATGCTGTTTTAATTTTGAAACAAAGTCCCATTTATCCTAATGACAAGTTGCACTGTCTTGTTCTTCTGAGTAACTTTGCAATAGATACCATGCAACCAAATTAACAGTAAGAAGGTTGCTCTCCTATACAAAGAAACAGGATAAGCATTGAGGGCCAAAAGGAGTTGCAGCATGGATGGATGTGGTGGATTCCTTATAGATCCAAGCATTTAGAGGTGCTTAAGGAAGAATTGGCAAAAAGGACTCCAGTATCTCTGGGTTTAGGAGGTGGGAAGTTACTGATGGAAGAGGGTTGCCAGCTTTCAAGACACGCTGAAGGTGGTGTGTGGGGGTAGGAAGGGGCTTTACAAATGTTTTTGCAAAAACTGTGGATGCCTTTAAAAAGGATGGTATAGATGGGATCTTGTTAAATCGCACAGTGATGGCTGCAAAGGGGTCGTGATCCCTTGTGTATCTCACTGTTACAATGTGCACATAAATGAGTTTTGATGCAGTCCTTGTTGTAAACACTTACTTTGGTTTAGGTGGGGTTAGATCTACTGAAATGATTCAACCTATTGAAATTAATTCAATGGGAATGCATAAATGTGATCAGGCCCTACCAAGCCCTAGGGACAAAGATGCAGGGGAGAAAGGGAGAAATTCCTGATGGCAATTTTAGTGCTCAGCTTTCACTGGCAGTGATTTACAGGAAATTATATTTTTCTTGTGATTCTTCCTCCTTCCTTGTTCTGCACAAATGAGTTTGTCCAAGACAATCACAGAATCACAGAATTCTAGGGTTGGAAGGGACCTCGAAGGATCATCTAGTCCAACCCCCCTGCCAGAGCAGGGTCACCTAGAGTACATCACACAGGAAATCCTTTTTGAAAGAGAAAGGTGATTCGATCCTAAAGAAGCTGACTCTGTTTTCTTCACCATCTGAAAACATTTATTCTCTGGCAGCTCTGCTAGATGGGACATTCACGTAACACCCATGAAGTTCCTCTCTGCTAGGACACCAGGTTTCACAGATGACTTGGAAATATGACAGTGTCTTAATGGCATAGTTGGTAAGAGAAAATTGATTTTCACATGAAAAATTTTGCCTCTGTAAAGCTAAACTCCTCCTAAACATTTTCAGTATTTTTTTTAAAAATCTGGTTTAAGATTTGAGGTTTTTAATTTGGAAATGTCTCTTGTCTAGGCTACAGTCTATCCCTGTTCTCGTCTGAGCTGGTCTCCCTGTAGGTAGAACTGCAGTTCCAGTGGTGGACTGTATTTTCCTTTGTGTTGAGCAGCACAATATATTGCAAGAAACTCCTGCAATTGTGCCCTGTGGGATATGTACTTTGGCTCGGAGACTGGCCTGAGACCTGTTCATCTCCACGAGCCATCCAAATGCTTTATTTAGGCACAGCATAATGAATCAAATCAAAAAATGAAAACAAGTGAGATTCTGATTTTCCAGTTTGCTTTTATTTGTAAGCACAAAATATTTGGTGGGTAAGGGATAGGTAAGAAGGTAAGAAAATGCAGATCAAGTTTGCAATTGTAATTGGTGAAAATTTTTCAACCTGACTTAAATAAAAGAGAGACTGAAGGAGAGGTAGCTAGGAGATATTTTTATTTTCATACTGTCCTCTGAGACAGCCACAGCCTTTACTTTCATGGAAAAATAAGACTAGGAAAAGGCTTGGGATTAGGTTTTCTTTTTTGGGAAAGTGTGTAATGTTGACTGCACTCTGCTGGTGTGGATCACCACAGTGCACCTGCTGATGAGAAAGGGAAACCATGGGGAACACTTGAAAACCCTTCCCTATTTGCCATGCAATCTTCTTTCAATACCATTTAATACCTGTAATAAAAAGAGGAGGCAGAGTCATGCAGTCCATCAGATCATCAGTATGTCTGAGAAGCACCTAGGAGCACCTCTTGCATGACTGATCATAGGTGGGTTGTTTGCAGAAAAAAGTGTCACAGGACGTGGGGAACAGGTTGAAGGTCTGGAGACTTTCCATGATTTTCCTCTTTGCCCTTTGGGAACGCTCTGTAAGATGTGCTGATCCACCAGCCTGTGTCAGCTGGGGTGAGATGGGAATAGGCTTGAGGTAAAAAGAAGGGCAAATATGAATCCTTCCTTGGCTAGTTAGGCATGAACTTGTCTTTAAGTGAGTCCCTGGAGCAGCAGAGTAAGCCTGGTCCATTAGCAAGTGCTCTTTGCTTATGTGTTCGCCAATACAAGCACCGTTTTAATTATTTATGTTAATTCATCGTAATGCATGGATAAATATTCTGCAGTGTACTTTGTAAAGAATAATGAAGTTTTGGTCATTGGAGACCTCATCACACACCTCTTCTATTGCCTCCCCGCCGAGGCTTGCAGAGTCTGCCCTGAGTTTGCATGTGGTTTAGTGAGATGCAACTGTATCATCTCAGCTGCTGGGATCAGCCGGCATCTCAGGCAGTGACCGGCACCTGCCCAGACCTGGGACTTGCTGGTGGGAAAGTGAAGGGGCAGCAGAGCCTGGGGAAGCCACAGGCTGTATAAAGTGAGCGACTTGCGATCCCAACTGTAGCTTTGGAATCTCTTCAGCAGCTCATAGGTGCCCAATACTTGTTTAAGCATCCAAACTACCTCTGAAATTGTAGACCTGGCGCTTTGGTGGGAATAGGTGCGTTTTCACTTACAGCCTCATAACTCTTTGAAGGGCATCAGTGCCAACAGCCAGACCCACTTCTGGAGCGGGTACTGGCGGGTTGGTCGGTCAGCCCGCGCGCTCGGCGTTGCCATGGCTACACAGCTAACTTGTCGAGTTTTGGTGCTGCTTCACGCCTGCTTGATGGGCTCGTGGGAGCTGCAGGGACACAGCTGCCTGTAGCACAGGCATGAGCCTCAATGTTGCCCAAAACCCCTGGGGATTCAGCTCCCTGAGTGCCCTTCTGCCAGTGCAATACCCTGTTCATGCCATGTGGAACAGCCATGTGGCATCATCTGGACAGGCAGTGAGATCCACTGCAGCTGGTGATGCACGAGGGAGGCTGCGATGTGCAGGTGACCATTGGTGCCACCAGCGACAGCAAACACTCAGCAGCTGCTCTTTCAATGCCATCAGCTCAGTCCAGGAATAAGTCCCTCAGAAAGAAGTCATAGCCTCTGGTGTAATTTCTATAAAACTGAACAGTCCCAAATTTCATCATTTTGATGAGAGGTGATACAGCAAAGCCCTCCCAGCAGCTCACAAGTCCTGTTTTTCTTCTTTCTTGAGAAACTTGGTAGTGAAGAGTAGCACCATCTCAGTGCTACCCTGGCAGTCCTGGAGGCACCAGCAGCAGTAAAGCCCAGGATCAGATTTATCGCAGTATCTCCAGTGCAGCAGCTGGGAGTCTGGTTGAAGATATCTCTCAGTTCATAAAAGCCATCTGAGTTTCTTCTTGTGCCTCTCTTTGCCCCTCACAGCAAACATCAGATCATCACAGGGCACAGCAGGGACACCTCTGGGTCAGCTGCCAGGTGGAGAGGCCACAAGGGTTTTGCTTTTTTGTTTTAAGCTGAGATGGAGATTAGTTTCTAAATTGTTCAAAATAATTTTGAAAACATTTAAAAAATGAGCAGGGAGGGACTTTCCACACTAGTTTTGCTCATTTTGATGCAGAATGTAGAAACATTAGAAACAAACTTAATGGAAAAAATAGTAACTAAAGACTATGCTGGATTAAAAAATCCTCACATACATGTAACACCAATAATATACCGCTACGTGCTTGAGTGTGTTCAAGTGAACATAAAGGTACCCCAGCAGTGCCTACCTCTCCCAAACATCACTCCAGGGGCTACTCACCTGGTATCTTTCTGTTCTTTGAGGCTCCCTGTCTTCAAATATCACTTGATTAAATTCTTTTTATTTACAGCTTAGCCAACATACAACGTATGCACGTATGCAGAGCACCTCTTGGTCAGTAGAGTCCTTTCCAGCACAGAGATGTATGTGCAGTGTCAGGTGATAGCATGCATATTCCAGGACAAGGTCTGAACTTGAGCCGTTTGGATCTCATTTAGCAGCTGTAAGGAACTTGCCAAACAAAATCAGTAAAGTAAGGGTTAAGATCATTTATATCTTGTTTAGAAACAAAATAGATTGGTGACCTTAGACATAGCCAGGAGGGTGGTTGGATGCTACCATGATCAGCCTTGCATGGTATAAATAAATGATAATGTTTATTCTTGTATTTAATAATACTATATTCCCTTCTTGTGTGTGGAACTTTGCAGAAGGAATGGAGCTACGAAGACATTGCATCTGTTACTGCTTCTGGCAGATACTGTATTAAATGGGATAATTTAAATATTAATAGCTTTACAAGGAATATGGTCCACAAGAGCCATTAAGTATTATGTTGCCTTCTGTCTTAGGATGATAATTGGGAAACTTAGCATTTTCATGCCCAGGGATATTTAGGTTCATGGTAACCTACTTTGGAAAAAGGCACTTTGGGAGAACTTTCAGGCTGGAAATCTGTAAATTGCCTTCCCCAGCCTTAAGTGAGCAAACGACTTAAAAGCATGTTTAACTTGGAGCAAGTGAAAGGTCCCACTGATGTCAGGAGGAACCTATCCAAGTTGATGCTGGGGTCATCCAAGTCAGAAGAGTGTGACTGAGATTTGATGGAAAGCAGCACTAGGTATCATCATCTTCCTCTGCACAACCAACTAACTGCTCTACTTGAGCCTGGTGAGATCTTCCTAAGCTACAGTTCTCCACAGAATCCTCCACAGGCCTTCGTCCCTTCCATACTTTAATAGTTACAGTCACTGGGATGACATCTTGCGCTTCTTAGAGGTTCTGCTTTTGGCTCATTTGTGTGGGTTTTAAAAACCATGCTGATGTGGAATTGTGTATTTCCATGACTGTTAAATCTCAGTTTGGAGAGATGCTGAGACCCTGACATGAGAAGCATTCAGTGTCTCTTGAGGTGGCATGTGCTCTCACTCCTTTCTCCTACATGCGTTGATCTTGCCAAAGTCTTGCCTACTTTACTTTTCCTAGGTTGATGGTACATGGGGGTGGAGCATTACAGGTCCATTATATGGTAGGAATATATGGAGGAATCCTAATCCTGGCTGGGTTTGCTGTTGTCTTTTGTTTCCTTTGCCTTAACAGACTTTGCTTCATTTTATGGATGCTTGCATCTCGCTTGTCCTCACTGTTTTCAGAGTTGTTGCTGAGAGCTGTACGGATGTGTTTTGCATTTTGTCAACCTATTGGTTTCTGATTGTCACGTTGACTCTTCAGTGGTATTTTTTAATCTCAGATGCTTTTCATATTTATTTTCTTCTGTCCTCACTGGTGTTTTGATCACCTTCCAGATTAGTACTTAGTAATTTTGTTAACATTCAATTGAATTCTTTTTATAGATCATTAAGGAAGCACTTAATAAGACCAGAACTAAGAAAATCCATTCAGCATTTCACTAAATACCAACTTCCCCCCTTCCTGGTTAATAAGATATCATTTGTTATAACCTTATTTATAGCTCTGAAGCCAGATTTTAATTTCATGTAGTTTTTCCCCATCATTTAAATTAATACTAGAACTAAGATTTTATGAGACATTGCACCTCTGTCAAAACAGCAAATATTTCCTCATTTCTTTTTGTTAAAACCTGATTGTTTTGTTGGGCTATGTTTATCTATTTAGTTCAGTGATATGCATTTAATTATTATCTTCCTATCTCTGATTTTTCATCCTTATGACATGGTAAGTGTGTATCTCATATAACAAAATAATTGAATGTTCCAAGTGCCATCTACCACTAGAGTAGAGCTAAAGCAATGCTGAAAGATTAAATGCCCTGATCCATCTGAGTCATAGTTCTCTTATATTTTATAGGCCCCATTAGATTTGGATTATACCTAACTTCAGATGAACAACAGAGGTGTTAAACCTAAACCAGAAGTCTCTTGACAGGGCATTCCCCACTGACTGTAAATACAGAGAGTCCAAATTTTTCTGTTTTCAGTGGGGATGGAGGAGAAGCAAGTGCAGCTGTTGAGGGACTGATAGTGAAATCCCCGAAGCGCACGGTGGGGAGCTGCCCACCAGGCTCCCAGCAGTGCAGCATCAGCTCTGCTTATCTTTGTTCCCCTTGTGCCTCTCCATGCACCACTCAGAGTGTTTATGAGGAGAGATTACACCTTGAGGAGGGAAAGTCGAGAGCAGGTGATTGAAATTGCAGGGGAATTAATTTAGGAAGGTAATTACTCGAGTTGGAATTTGCTCTTTTACCTTTGCTAACACTGCTGCTCTTGTGAGGTGTGGTGGAAGAATTTCAATGCGCACAACTGGCTGAGACTCCCTGGTCATACCTCAGACACCATCTGCCCAGCAGCATCAGATGCACAGGGCCATGGGTTAGGACTGGCCTTCCACTGCAGCTACGGCAGCATCTTTTCTTGTGCTTAGATCAGTCATTAACTATGTCTAGACTAATTAGAAAAGCCATGCCAAGGATGTTCCTGAGCAGTGCCACACACTGGCCAATAACACAGCACTGCTGGATGACTCGTGCCATGGTTTTAGTCTGAAAAAACTAAGACTGCGCACAGACCAAGCATTGCCACAGATCTTGGACCACTCCCAGTAGGAGTCTGCATCTGGATCCCTGCTTTGGAGGCGAGTGAGATCAGTGATATGGACACTGGTCACACCAGCTGGCCTCATGGACAGGGAGCAGGACTGAGCATCTTTGGGTTACTAGAATAGAAATATTGTATGTATTATCACTTTGATGATATCATCCTGGATCTATGCAAAAATCCACTTTGCTTTGGGATAAGACCTTTCATTTAGATAAAGACCCAAGAAATCCAACCCCATTAGGTTTCACCCTGTGTGTGTGACCAATAACACATTGTGTTTTCTATACCTTTTCCTGTTCATGGAACTTTGCCAAGGCTTTTGCCTTTTCTGTTTCAGCATTCCTTGTGCTGATCAAACTCCCATGGAGTTTCAAATACTTCACCCCCGCATCTTGGCATGATAACAAAAGAATAATTTTTATGATACTAGTCCAGGAGGAAGAGCCCAGTGATCATTCATTACCAAACATCTTATGATTTGTGTAAAACACAGAAGATATTGCTAGTTGTGTTATTGCTGGTATTTGGACCTTTCTCTCGATTTTGTCTCACTCATTATTGTAGATGTTGCTCCATTACCTTGTCAAGTCCTGGGTGCAATGACACTGTGTGGAGGTGGGGTCTGGCAGATTCGTGCTCATGGCAGTTTGTGCTCTCAGAATATGGCATTATCATGTAGCACATTTTCAAATATGCTACTCTCTTCAATGCTAGATTACTTAAAGCAACTGTATTTCCCTGCTTTGCCTTAGGGCTCGAGAGGCAGTCTCTCAACATTCAGAATGGAATCCATCCATCTAGGGCCTTATCTCAGGTAACTGTCTGGACTCCTCTTATAGCTGCTGAATTAAAACAGGATCTAAAAAAATTTCTGGAATGCAATTAATCTCATCCTAAAGATGATTCTAAAATAGGTGAGATTAATCACCCCTTGCAGTGCCTGAAACTTTCCACTGAGTACAAAGGAGACTTCAAGTGACTAACTTGAATTTAGCTATTTTTAGACCGAAAACACCTGTGGGTTGGGAAACATTTTGCTTGGCCTGAGAGGCAGGACTCAAAGCCACATTAAGACAACTAAATTTAGATATGTTAATGATATAGATATAGATAAAATGATTTAGATATGTTCTGTGTGTGCAATAGATATTTAAGTTCTCTTTATAGTCAGTGGAGATCTAGTCAATACAGTCAATAGATTTTATGGTGCAATTAATCCAACCAGATGTAGGGTTCTGCTTTAAATGGAGATAAATCACAGTTCCAGTTCCACTGAGTGACTGTCCATTGTCTATAGCCAGAGCCAAGGTGACTTGATCTCTGGTAAATGTCTGCAGTAAAAGCCACTTTCAGACCGATGAGTTCCTCCTCTAAAGGCAAGATGAATATGACTCTTCTTATTACATAGGCTTTTATCCATATTAGGCTCAACATAAAATTCTAATTCCTTTTCCTCAAGAGCTGTACCTATTTGGCTGCTTATTATCCTAGGCCATGACAGGCCTACAGTCATTTCTGACATTATGCCAAGGAAAAATACGATGGTGTAGTTGACGTGCTCAGTTTCATCATCCTACTTACACTGCTGATTCCAGTGGCTTTAAGATCTTTCCTTAGTTGGAAGTCTTGAGTTTAGCTTTCCACCTTCCCTTTGTTCTCTGGTTTGGTATGGAGTTTATCTACCTGAGCCCTCCTGTAAATTTGCTTTTGATTTATAATCATAGTTGCAGTTGATCTTGAGGTTGTTCTCAGACCCAGACTTAACTACCTCTTTCACTGAGCCTCAAATCAAAGGGCTGTGTTTGACTCTTTTTCCTCCATCTTCTTGTGGCCATTCGGGATTTACCTGGGCACAGGATGTACTGTGGTGGGAGTTTGCCAGCAGCAGTCCTACTTCTTTCTAATCCTGAATTTCTGTCCATTTGCATTGCTCCTTCTGTCTCCATCACTCAAAATCAACTCCCAAAATCAATGAACAGACGACACTGCTTTCTAGAAGACACTTTGTGAGTGGCTTGGACATTGTCCTTTTGAAGCCTGCAACAAATGTAGAAGGTCAATTTGAGTGGCCTGGGATAAATGAGGTTAATTGTGAAGGTCATTCCTAGGCTTAGGCTGGTTTTTAGGTGCTATAGTTTTCCTCTGTAAAGCTGGAGACTTTGTAGATACATAAGCACCATTCAGTATTTTTGAGGGCATACTCGCTTTCATATACCAGCTGAATCAGTAAACTAACATAATTGAACCTAATACTGAAATCATTGGTACAAAATTTGAATGCATGAAAATGCCCTGACATAAGGAAGCGTTTTTGAGTGGTGGTGTATTGCTTTAACAGCTGCTAGTTTGTGTTTTGCTTGTTTTTGCAGAAATACTGAGCCAGCAACCTCTTTTAGTCATGTCAGTACAAATGTAGAGTAAATCTATTAAAGCTAGAAGAACAACTGGATTTGGCTGCTGTACTGGGAGCTTGTTTTGGACCCACTACAAAATCTTTTTATTTTTTACTCATATTCTGCTAGTGCCAGAGGCCAAGGCCATGGTCCTGCACCTCTGGTGAGGTATGTCCCTGCCACCACAAACTTGTCCTCCCAGTAAGATAAGACAGCTTGGGGAATGGGGGAAATAGGAGAGATGGAGATCCCATGGCAAGATAACGTGAGTATCAACCTGTCCCAGAGTTGCCAGTACTCACACCACGGTGTTCACAGCTCTTTTCCTTCATTTCGGGAGCTGGATTATACAGATATGGAGTCTTTCCTTCCCTATCTGCTTCCCAGAGTGAAGAGAGGATTTTTTCCCCCTCATAAATACAGTTATTTAGTTGACAAATACAGTGCAGATAAGCTGGAGAAGTTGTGCAGGGAAAGCACTGTCTTTCTGCCCATTTCTTGGTGTAGGTCATGTCTGGTGGTGGGCCTGTAGGAGGGAGGTGACAATTACAACTATAAAGCCATTTGGTTTGGAAAGATTTAGAGGTCTCCAGTCCAACCTGCAGAGCAAGGCTAACTTCAAAGTCAAATCAGCTTGCTCAGGGCTGAATCCAGTTAAGTTTTGTGCATCTCCAAGATTTGAACTACTTTATATTGTGAGGCATGATAAATTTGGTTGCACCTCACAGAGTATGTTGGTTTATGCATTTCTTATAATGGTCAGACTTCTAGGCCCAGAGTCACAGAGAGTCTTCCTCCCTCCTCACTCAATTCAATCCTTAATATGCATGGACAGAAGTGACATGTAACATCTGGATAGAGAAGCTGGGCAGGTCAACCCACTGTGGAGGAAACAATCCTCATATGAACCACAAAGAAAGTTTCTTTCCATCTCTTTCTTCCTGTCCCTTCCTCATTCAATCCCATCTTCTGACCTTCTTTTGGTGGCTCGCATCAACTCACTACTGAAGCACAGCACTGATCACTGGATCATCCAGCTGTGCTTTGTGTGTGACCCCTCAGCCTTTTAGTCCCACTGCTAAACAAGGTGGGTGCCCTGGTGGCAGAGGATACAAAGAAGGTGGAGCTACTGAATGCCTTCTTTGTCTCTGTCTTCACTGCTGCAGACTGTCCTCAGGAGCCCCAGACCCCTGAAGCCCCAGGGGAAGTCAGGATAAAGGAGGAGTTTGCTTTGGTCGGTGAGGATTGGGTTAGGGATCAATTAAGCAATCTGGGCATCCACAAATCCATGGGTCCTGATGGAATGCACCTGCAGGTGCTGAGGGAGCTGGCAGAAGTCATTGCTAGGCCACTCTCCATCATCTTTGGTAAGTCATGGGCAACAGGAGAGGTGCCTGAGGACTGGAGGATAG
>VZRW01009731.1:4697-26934 GCA_013398125.1 Aegotheles bennettii | reverse complement strand
CAGGCTCTTCTCAGTGTTGTCCAGTGATAGGACAAGGGGGAACGTGTGCAAATTGGAACATAGGAGGTTCCAGGTGAACATAAGGAGAAACTTTTTCACTGTGAGAGTGACAGAGCACTGGGACAGGCTGCCCAGAGAGGTTGTGGAGTCTCCTTCGCTGGAGACATTCAAAACCCAACTGGATGCATTCCTGTGTGACCTGCTCTAGGTTGCCCTGCGCTGTCAGGGGGCTTGGACTAGATGATCTTTCGAGGTCCCTTTCAACCCCTAACATTCTGTGATCCTGTGATTCTGTGATTCTGTGAAATTCAGTTGGCCTAAGTGCTGATAGCAGGTTGATGGAGCTGACATGACAATTTATCCCTTACCCAGGCATAGCTGTATTTACTTTTTGGTATTTTTTTAACTTTTTTTTTTTTTAACTTACTGGACTTTGACATTGAGTTCATCTATGTCAGGCATACAAACTTGCCTCTAGTGCCCTCAGAGTAGGGACTCAATAGGAACTACTTTGTCCATATGATGCAAGGTAGTTTAGGTGCAGGAATTATCTCTGAATCACCTTGTGTTTCATCATCATTAGTGTTTCTTTTTTTGGTTGCACAGCTACCTGATGTTGAATCTAGCATCCGGTGGTAAGGTGGTCCCTCTGGACCAGCCTGCGACTTTGGGCACAGTCCAAAGTCAGAATCCCTGCGCAAGCAGCATCACTGTTGGAGACGCTCTTAGAGTTGTTGTGATTCAGACCCACTCACTTCTGAGTCACTGCTCCTGACTGCTCTTTGCTCTAGGGGTGATGGTGGTGTTAGGGAAAAAGTGATTTATTGATGACCTGTGTAGGTAACAGATTTCTTGCGGTGACTCAGCTGTTCTTTCCAGAAAGAGGGAACACAAAATGGAGGTGGACATCCATCTCTCTTCCCAGAAAGGGTATGAACTGAGCCAATATTTGTCCATTGTGTTTATCCACATTCCTGATCTCAGTGGTAGGAGGAAGAGGTTTAGGAGCAGCACATACAGGCTAATCCAAGATCAGCATGCTACTTCATACACAGCATGTATCACACCTGCAGCTGTTGCTCCCAGACTCAAGATGAAAACAAAGGTCTTGGTTTTCAGCTTCATTTGCTGCCAGTGTTGATAACCAAGAAAAATAAAGGATGGGAGCTCCTGGTGTAACAATAAATGAGCAACAACTTTCTCTAGCGAGTGAGCATACAGGCAGGACTGAATGCTGTGTCTTACTGCCTGAAGCACCACATTCCTCAGCAAATGGGATGAGAACACATTGCCCCCAGAGATTGAAGCAGGACATAATCACACCCAAGGCAACATTTTGCTGGAGACCATAAGAAAAGTCTTCTGTTATAGAGTAATATCTTACAGCTTTCTGGAAACAGTAACTCTAGAGAAAATGTTATTAGAATGAGTGAAGAAAAGAGATTTTGGACAGATGGAAATGTGTCAGTGCTCATCTTCATTGGTGTTGCTTGTTTTCACTTATTCTACCATGAGTTAATTTCCAAGCAACTTGAAGTAGATCATGTGTTTATAGGCATTAATCTGAGTGCTCCATCAATGTTTGTTCCAGGCTATGAAGACTGGGAGTTTCTGTTATAGTAGGGAGCTTTTTAATTGCATAAATGATGATATAGGAACAGTTGGAAGATGATGCACGATAAATTCAAGCTATAGATGAGGTCTAACAGGGGAGCAGATATCTGCTGGAAGAATTTGCACAAGAAATTATCAATTTTCCACTTGTCATTTTCAAACCAAACTTGGAAAATTTTCCAAAAGACAGCTGTAGGTTGCAGCTTAGCTGCATAATATAGGCTTAAATCAGTATTTCTTCATGTTCTTGGCGTGTGATTAAGCAGGGCTTTGAATTATAACCAGGAATATGTTGGGGTTTGGGTTTGATTTTTTTAAATTTAGCAACAGATAAGCAAAGGAGCCATGAAGAAACTCAGGAAAATGAGATTCACTTGTTCCTTAACTGGATTGTTAACATCATAATGTAACAGCATAAGTAGTAGCACTAATAGTAATTGCACTGCCATTCTTGGGACTGAATGTAGGTGTCTTCTTTGTAGATGTCTAAACATGGCCGAGTCATTTCAATCTCCTCGGTTGTCAGTATAGACACTGCTATGGGAGTATTGGTGATTGTTCAGCTCAACCTGAAGTAAATTATGGCACTGATAAATCACATCCTGATTACCAGAGATGATACCAAATAAATAGACATCCCTTGACTATACCAGGAGCTTCAATACATGGCTTAGACATAAGACACCTACATTACAAACACTAACTTTAACTGAGATGAGTCTTATCCTAATCACATTGTTGAAGTCCTTGCTGGGATAATAACTTTGGAAAGTACTCTGGAGAAGAAGTTAAAACAAAGCCATCCTTTTTGACCTTAAGATGATGGCCCCAAATATTAAAATCTCATACCATCTTAAATCTGGAACACCTTTTCCAGAGCAGGTGGACAAAGATCATCAAATTTCTGCAACGCTGGATTCTGATTCAGTCTTGTACCTAAAAGTCTTGCTGTGGTGCCTTTTAAGGTCATCTTGTGTTCCTGTGGACCTCTGCTGTTGTCCACCAGGCTCCATGTGCATGAAGAAATGAAAGCTTGTCTAGCATAGGTTTGCAGGACTGGGATCAGAAATTGTTGCTGGTCCCTCTGGGCAATGTAGTCCCTACATTGACAGCCAAATAATAGTTGCCAGAATGTAGGGGTTTTTTTTGTCTGGAAAAGGCCCCAAGCCAATGTTATCCTATCCAGAGCACAAGTATCTAGCTGTATCTCTGAGTTACTTAAAAAAGTAATTACAATATGGTCATTCCTTCAGAGCTGTCAACTCTGTTGGAGAGTGGGATGTAATTTTTAGGTGTCCATGCAGTCTCTTTGCTGCTGATCCTGCAAGGAGAACAGATGGACCTGGCTGGTTTCTGCCTTGTCCAGAGGGAAAAAAGAATGGTTTTCAGCCCACTTGNTGGGGGGGGGCCGGGGGGACAGCAGGAAATAAGCAGTAAAACCAATGATTTTTTTTAGAGCAAGGTAAGAGTAGCAATGGTGCAGGGAAGAAGCTGGCAGCTGTGAACGCAGTTTCAGGGACGATGACAAAACATCAGCTGGAGAAGGAGGCAAGGGAGATGTTGGAAATAAAACTGCAAAAGGGAGAAGGAGGAGTAACTGCACTGTGAGAGGTAAAACAGAAGGAGGCGGGGAATTAGGACTACTCTTGTAGGTGAACATGTTAGGAGCTACTTAATGGTGGTGCTGCTTGTATAAAGAAAACAACTTAATTGCCCTGCTGATGCTTTGGAGCCTGTTTCAAAGAAGTTGCCTATTTTCTTCTAGTTGCAAACTGTCTTCAGTGTAAAACCTGTTGTTGCTGTTGGCCTACTTGGCAGACCCTGTGTGCTTTGGGTGAAATGAGGACAAACCTAAGGCCTGGTCAGCAGTGAGGTGTCTGGGCCAGGTAGTGGTGGAAAGTAGATGTTTGTTGCTAGAGCTATTGCTGCTCTGCAGGCAGCCAGGGGACTGTGTTTCTAAGGTGTATCCATCTTCTTCGTACATGTCACAGTTGTCATCTTCACTTGACAGTGCAGAGCTATGAGTTTCGTGCTGACACTCAAACAACAGGAGAGTTAAACTTCATTTAAGTGCAGAGCACAGCTCTCAGAGCTTAAATCCAAGGACAACATGCTTTGTGGCAATTTAGGGCTGATCCTGGGACAGTGAACCTCTCTCTCTCCCCTACACACTCATGGTTTAGCTGCAAAACCTGAAGAGGGTCTAAAGAACAAAGAGACTAAAGGAGCAGCATATTCAAGGCATGTTAAATGTAACTTCAGTGGGTGGAAAAGAGGAATGGCTTCATCTACCCGAGCTATAAAAAGGGATGCCAATGAGACACGAAGCAGGTTACACTTCTGCTTAAGCACACTTAGGAGCCATCTCCCTGTTACCTCAAATAACAACCACACAGAAGTACCTATAAAGAGGAAGCAAGTTCAGAGCTTCCACCTTGTAACGGTTTAGGCCCAGCTGGCAACTAAACACCATGCCTCAGTGGGATGGGGAGGAGAAAATACAACAAAAGTCTTGTGGGTTGAGAAAAGAACAGGGAGATCACTCACCAACTATGGTCACGGGCAAAACAGACTCAGCTTGGGGAAAAAATCAGTTTAATTGGTTATCAATAAAATTAGAGTAGGATAATGAGAAATAAAACCAGATCTTAAAAAACACCCTACCCCCACCCCTCCATTCTTCCCAGGTTCAACTTTACTCCCAATTTCTCCACCTCCTCCCCCAGAGATGCAGGGGNGCGCTCCTCTCCTAGTTGGTTTGTGTTTCAACACACATTGTTTCTGCCGCTCCTTCCTCCTCAGAGGGAGGACCCCTCAAACTCTTTTCCTGCTCCAGCGTGGTGTTCCTCCCATGGGAGACAGCCCTCCACCAGCTTCTCCAACGTCGGTCCTTCCCATGGACTGCAGTTCCTCATGAGCTGCTCCAGTGAGGGTCCCTTCCACAGGGTGCGGTCCTTTAGGAACACACGACTACAACATGGGTGCTCCACAGGATCTCAAATCCTGCCAGCAAATCTGCTCTAGCATGGGGTCCTCTCTTCATGACTTCAAAGGTCCTGCCAGGAGCCTGCTCCAGTGCAGGCTTCCCATTGTGTCACAGCCTTCTTTGGTCATATCTACCTGCTCCAGGGTGGGGTCTTCCACAGGATATCTCTGGATATGGTGGATATTTGTTCCACCATTAACCTCCATGGGCCGCAGGGGGACAACCTGCCTCACCATGGTCTTCACCATGGGCTGCAGGGGAACTTCTGCTGCAGCACCTGGAGCACCTCCTCCTCCTCCTTCTTCACTGATCTTGGTGTCTGCAGAGTTGTTTCTCTCACATATTCACACCTCTCTCCTCTGGATACTGTTGCACAGCAGTTTTTTCCCCCCTTCTTCTTAAATACGCTGTCCCAGAGATGTCACCACTGTTACTGATGGGCTCAGCCTTGGCCAGCAGTGGGTCTGTCTTGGGAGTCGGCTAGCGTTGACTCTATTGGATATGGGGTAATCTTCTGGCATCTTTTCACAGAAGCCACCCCTGCAGCCCCCTCTGCTACCAAAACCTTGCCACACAAACTCAACACAAACCCCTTGCCCCAGAAGTAAGCCAATGCTGGCATCGCAGTTACCCACCTCTGTGCAGCAGTACAATGGTTTAGAAAAGGTTAACAAGCAACTGCCAGTTCATCTCCTCTCTCCCTGATGCTGGAGCTTGATACTTCAGTGGTGTAGCCCTGGAGAGACAGCGTCTGTCTCTGTTCCTGCATGGGAAAGCAACCTCATGCTGAATCAATCCTTCCTTCCTTCCTTCCTTCCTTCCTTCCTTCCTTCCTTCCGCTGTGTCTGCCATGATGTATCCTGGATTAAGAGAAACAACAATAAACCCAAGAGTTGCACCCATAAGTGGGGTGTTGATTTTAGCTCTTGTCTCTGTTCTCCTGGCCTGACAGTGCCTCTCCTCAGTAAGTTCCTTGTCTTCTGTGACTCATGTAATGCCTTGCCCAGCAACATGGTATCAAGGTGCAAGACCTTTTGTAATTCTCTGTTTATGGTTTTATATCATCTGCAGGTCGTTCCCTGCAGGTCAGTGTTTTTTTGGTATTTTTTTAGGTTAGGCAGAGGAAAGTCACTGGCCTCCTTCTGAGTCAGCAAATCGAGCGTAAAATCAAGCTTTTAGCTGGGGATTAATCTTCATGTCATGGCACCCTTTTTAAGCCCCCGAATAAATTTTAGTGGAGATAAGGAAATTATTAGCAGTGTGCAGTTATGTGATAAGCTGAAATGAACAGGAAGGGAATGTAATGGCAAAGGTTATGGCTGACACACCTATGAATGTGTGTTTGAAATAGCACAGGAGCACACAGTACCACGGCTCGTATTACTGTTTGGATGGAGGAAGTGCCTTTTTACTAACCCAGAATTTATTTCTAATGTATTTATACACGCTATAGAAGTTCCTTCAGTGACAAACAGAGATGCAATCTCTTTGGGCTGTGCATCCTTGTACTTCCCAGACTACCCCAGGCTCCTTCCAGCACTTTTAAGTCCCGTCACATTGCTTGCATAAAACCTCCAAGCTTTTCCTGAGGAACTGGTGAGACACAGACACACCTGGCCCGCTCAGTGAGATGCAGCCCACCCTGCCCAGGTGTGTGTGCTTCTTGTACTGTGCCCTGCCCTTACATAACAAAGAGGAACATAGAATCATAGAGTCATAGAATGCTTTGGGTTGGAAGGGACCTTAAATATCATCTAGTTCCAACCCCTCTGCCATGAGCAGGGACACCTCCCACTAGACCAGGTTGCTCCAAGCCCCATCCAACCTGGCCTTCAACACTGCCAGGGAGGGGGCAGCCACAGCTTCTCTGGGCAACCTGTGCCAGTGTCTCACCACCCTCACAGTAAACAATTTCCTCCTAATATCTAATCTAAATCTACCCCCTTTCACCTTAAAACTGCTATCCCTCATCCTATCACTCCATGCCCTTGTAAAAAAGTCCCTCTCCAAGGGTTCCTTGCCCCATGATGTGTCCAAGTTTGTACATAACAAGACAGAGAAAATAGCTATGATTACCAGCTGGGACAGGTATAATTTACCAAGAAAGCGGTTATGATTACTGTAATAATCAGTAGTCTCAGTGCTCCAGTATTATTAGTGCTTTGCATGTGTGGCACAGAGACAAGCCTCTTGCAAGGGAAGACTGGAAGGAGCGTAGCACTAGATTTGTTTATTCACACAGACTGCTCCTTATTGCTCAGGGGACAAACAGTGAAAATGAGAGTATTAAAAATGTGGACCAGTAGTAGGGGAAGTTGGTATCACTGGTAGAAAAAAGAGTGGTGTTATTCCAGGGGTAACAATAGTTCAACAAGGAGTGGGGTTTCAGCCTTTCATGGTGTGTTCTGGGAAGACATTGGAAATGAAAGGTCAGGGACCACTGGAGAGACTGGTTCCTCTAACTGGCCTTGAAACGATAAGCAAAATCCATCCCCAAAGCTGACATCCCCACTGGCAGTGTCTTTGGTTATGCCACAGATGAAATGACTTTCTCAAGATACCTCTGCTTTGTCACTGTTCCTGAGAACAGTGGTGGAGCTTATTGGTAGCGAGAAGTGTGGGGACAGAAACTGTTGTTGATCAAGCTGTTTTCACTCCCAGGGAGAGAAGACAAACCAACTAAAGATTGTCATATTTCAGGGCTGCTAATTCAGCTTCTTTTATATCAATTCAGCTCACCAGGGCTGAAGGGGGTACTGACTTCAGGACCTGGGGACTGTTCTGCTTATAGTGCTGGAGAGAGTGGAGTAAAAGAAAGTGATGGCATTTGTTCAAGAACATACATTGTTTTCTGGGTGGTGTCTCTCATACATGGCCATGCCACTGGCTGTACTCCTGCCCAGCTGCTGCTCATACACAGTGTGTGAGGGTGTCAAGTATTTACTCCTAACACCCCTGTTTGCCAGGGCCAGTTGGGTTTGTGTTTCTGCCCGGAATGAAGGTTCCATCCATCTCTATTCTCAAACCATGCTTTTCAGCCACATCTCACTCAGATTCATGTACGAGCTCCAGGTGGATTAGGCAAGCTTGTTTCATTCACTTAAACTCGTGTTTCCTACTGGCACCGGGGGACTGGAGAATTTAGGAAACACAGCCTGTGTGCATCCTCTGCCCCTGCCTGTGGTCTCTGCCCTTCCTGGATTGCAGTAGCAAGTGTGTGGTGAAAATGCAGAGGATTTAGGGAAGTGATGATAATAGAGAAACAAGTAACACTGAAATTTTCTTCCTTTTCTGGGCCACTGTGAGCAATAGCATTTCATGGCAGCTGCTGCTGCATTTTGGGAGATGTATGGAATAAATCCTGTGCACAAATCTTAAGGTGGGTTGTGGTCCTTCTGGTGGCAAGTGCTCAGCTCATGTATGTTGTTTATGTTGTTGCTATATGTAGATAGGCTGCGGTTGGCTTTGTTTCTGGTAACTCTGGAAAGCAAAGCCTGTTTTTGTATGCCTGGATCCTGCATGTGGTGCTGCTGCACGCAGGCAGCGTGGGCAGTATTGACACGGGTGCTGGGTTACACCTGCCTGTCTGGCTCTGGCAGACAGCAATCTGCATCCTTACGACAAGCAGGTCTTGTTGGGAGGTGTCTGTTTTAACTGAGGAGGAAAGCTACAGTGAGGAGAGATGGGTCAGAAGGGCTGGCAAGGGAAAGCAGATTTTGTAATTTCAATACTCAAAACTTGTTACAGTGGGATGACACTGATAATGGAGATAGGGAGGGTCAGTGGCTGAACTTTGCCGATTTTTCAGTAATTAGGGGTCTGGGAGCAAGCAAGAAAAATAGAAGGATAGTTCATCACAAGTAGGATTTTAATTAAAATATTTGTGTTGCAGCAGCAACAAGAACCTATTTACGGTCTGTGATCTCACTGGCCTGAAAGCTGTTCAGACTCTGAATAACAAATAGGTCTTTGCCCCAAAGAGGTTACAATTTCAGTTAAGAGAGGAATTAACAGGTGGGTCCAGAGGAAGAGGGGTGAAACAAGAACTGTTGTCAGTACTCCCAGTTTGCCCTCAGTATGAACTGTTAATAATGCTGTGTATACCACAGGACCAGATAATTTGAAGAAAGGCTTTTAAAAAAGTCATTGAGGTAGCTTTGTGCATCTTTGCATCTTCTGGCTTATGCCAGCACAACAATTACATCTGGGATGTGTGCAGTAATGATCTAACGTGTGATTGATAAGGGTCTGGGAGAAACTGCTATTCCCAGCAAGAGCCAAGAGGAAGCACAGGAGGAATCATGACTTGGAGGTACATTTCTCAGTCAAGATGATCTCCTAGCATTTGGGCTGTTCTGCAGCATCAATGCTGAAGCCCAGCCCCTAATGATAAAGCTTTCCTAAGGACAGTGTGCTGCACTTTGCAAAATATAGTGGAGTGCTCCAGGTGGGGCACCTCTGCTCAGTGTCTGCTCCTCAGTTGTGAACCTGGATGAACCTTCCAGGGCTCTGAAGAGCTCGCTTCAGTAGCATACAAATCAGCACTTTCTGCTGTAAGATGTTTGTTGTGTCTCAGGAAAAAGCTATGAGCCCCAGTACCTCTCTGGATTCAGCTGCAGATGGTTTTTCCAGAAGGATCCTTGTCTAGTCTGTTGACGCGTTGGAGGTTATCGCCAACAACATGAATGGGAAGAAAAATGAGTTAGCAGCTCTGAATAGCACACTGAAGGGCTCTCAGAAGAAACAGTGGCATTTCCATGTATCATAAGCTGAGCTGGAAGTTGGCTGGATCTACTGCTGAAGATGAAGTGAACTAAGAAATAAACTTGCTGCAGAGAGGCCTGTAGTGCATCAATGCCAAAAACATGTTTCTGGCAAAGCCATAAGAAGTTCTGCCCATGAGCATCTTTCACTGTTGTGTCCTTGGGCTTTGTAGTCTGACTGCCACAGGGAGGAGCAGAGTTTGGAAATTACAATTATAAGTGTGCAACTAATTTTAGAAACGCCGATATGGCACACCACTGCTCACAGGTTTATTGAAATCTCTGGCTAGAAAATTGCTGTTTGTGGAGGAAAGAATAAAGACAGCTTATTCCAGAGACAACAGTTGGAAAATATTAAAAGTGAGCAAGATAAAATGTCTTTTGGAATTCCATCATTTCTTGTAGTAGTCAGCCATTAAAAAAAACCTTCAAAAAAACCCCAAAAGCCTTCCAAGGTACAGAAAGCTTTATGCCACACTTCTGACTTGGCAAACTGAAGAGGTACCAGGAGAAACTGCTTGGTGTATCTACATACTGCTTTAACTTGGAAGTGTAACCATTTCAAATGTCACCACTGATTTCACAAATGACTCTCTTGGTGTTGAATAATGTGGCTGGATAACACATATTATAAACAAGAAAAATCTTGGGTTTTTTCTCTCTGTTTTGGTGTGTTAAAGCAATATCATTAAAGCAGCCGTTATCCTCCACTGCTAAATATGATGTAGGTGAAAGTTTCCAGGACTGTAGTACAATGCTAATATCTCATCATGGATCATAACTATCAAACTTATTTCCTAGTGTAATGTACTTGTACAAGCACTGTCACTGATAGAAACAGGGACACTCCTGTCAACTCACAGACCTGCGAGACACAGACTCAGCCTTTTACATCTCAGAAGGATGAAATGTTTCCAGGTTGTCATCTCTCCTTACATGCTTCTTTTGAGCACCTTTAGCTATTCATGACTGCATTTCGGGTCCCTTTCTGGCTGTGGTGGGCTCCATGCCTAGGATGGCTGAGCCACAGCAGGGGCATGGTCCCTCTGAGCAGTGCCACATCTGTGGAGCACCTTGCTGTGGCTCCTGTGCCTGCAACACCACCTGCCCGCCGAGGGCTTCTGGTGCAACCCAGGGTAGTGCTTCCTTTTAAGCTTCTGCTGTTTGACAGGATGGTTAATTTAATGACACTGTTGCCATGGCATGAAGAGCTGAATGGGTGGTTATGTGAATGGTGAGGATTTGCTAGCTGTTTCCAGTGTAGGTGATGTAAGCCTCCAATGCAAAGAATATTTTACCCAGAATTTTAATTTTCTGCTTAAAGTTGTCAGTCCTTTTTCAAACATGGTGTTTTCTATAAACTGATTTTTTTTCTGGATATAATGTTTTCTTGGGCATGAAGTGTTTTGTTTGAGGGTGATCTTTCCCTTTTGTTTTAGATGGCATAAATCATTTGATATATATGAGCACATAAATTCAGTGTAAGGTAGAATATTGTTATCAAAAGAGATTGATAATCCAAATTTGCTAGACTACCTGGGGAACAGTAGTGAGTAAAAAATGTGGTTACCAGAGAGAGGGAGAGGAGAGCATGTAATGGAGCACATATCTTTCACTGTTGTGAACTGAGTAATTACTAGGCAGGTAGAGGCTGGAAACGATTGTAATTGCTCTGTTGGGATTTTAATAAGACCTTTAAAGCAATTAAAATGCTTTTATTGAAAACAGATTTGGGCATCTTTTCTAAGGAGGTCTTAACTATAAGTGCTGCTTTTAATGTAAATTATGGCTTTGTGAAACATCTCTTTGCAATGAGTGATACCAGCGTAGTGTGCTCTGCAGTCAGGGCTGGATCCCGTGGCAGAGAGGAGATCTAGTGTGGCAGCCCTGTGCCCTTTGGAGCACATGAGTCCTCGGGGGTTTCTTCTTGTCCATGTCCATGTCTGTGTCCATGTCCATGTTCTTCTTGAAATTCGGACAGCTCAGGAACTATTTGTAAACCCCTCCTGCAGACTCCTTGGGGTATCTACAGCGTGTAGAGATGCAGGGGATCTGTGGGGATGCTGTGTCATGCGAGGGAGGACTATTTATAGGCAGAAGAGCTGAAAAGGTAGGTAATGAAAATAAACAGATTATATAAAAATCAGTCAAAGCTTCCAGTCTTCCTCTAGGTTATAAAAGCCTTTGTTAAAATAAAAGAGCACTGCCTTTAACATGTGTCTGTATTTTGCTGGTATTGCCTGTATCACACAGAATCACAGAATGTCAGGGGTTAAAAGGGACCTGGAAAAATCATCCAGTCCAACCCCCCTGCCAGAGCAACACAACCTAGAGCAGGTCACACAGGAATGCATCCAGTTGGGTTTTGAATGTCTTCAGGGAAGGAGACTCCACAGCCTGGCCCAGTGCTCTGTCACTCTCACAGTGGAAAAGTTCTTCCTTATGTTCACCCGGAACCTCCTGTGTTGCAGCTTGCACACGTTCCCCCTTGTCCTATCACTGGACAACACTGAGAAGAGCCTGGCTCCATCCTCCTGACCTTCACCCTTTACATATTTATAAACATTAATGAGTCTCCCCTTCTCCAAGCTAAAGAGACCCAGCTCCCTCAGCCTTTCCTCATAAGGGAGATGTTCCACTCCCTTAATCATCTTTGTGGCTCTGTGCTGAACTCTTTCAAGCAGTTCCCTGTCCTTCTTGAACTGTGGGGCCCAGAACTGGACACAATACTCCAGATGTGGCCTCACCAAGGCAGAATAGAGGGGGAGGAGTACCTCTCTTGACCTACTAACCACCCCCTTCTAATGCACCTCAGGGTGCCATTGGCCTTTTTGGCCACAAGGGCACATTGCTGGCTCATGGTCATCCTCCTGTCCACCAGGACCCCCAGGTCCCTTTCTCCTACACTGCTCTCCAGCAGGTCAGCCCCCAGCCTGTACTGGTCCATGGTGTTGTTCTTCCCCAGATGCAAAACTCTGCACTTGCCCTTGTTGAATTTCATTAAGTATCTTAGTGTTTGAAGAAAGCACAGGGGTTCTGCTACAAAAATTAGTTTAATAGCTGTTGTTGCTAGCACCTGTTTAGGAGTTAAAAGTTGCAAAGCCATTTCCAAACAAATATTTCTTCTATATGTGCAAATTAGAAAAAAAAAATCCCTTTAGACTGTAGTGTCTCTGATTTATCACTAATAGGCAACACATTTTACAAGAAATTTCAACACGTTTGTTTATTGAATTTTGAATTTCAGATGACATGACTATCATTAAAAAATGTGTCTTAGTGTTGCTGACTCCCAGTTTCAGTACAGATCCCAAGATACTTGTGGTGCTTCTTGCAGTCCTAACCATAAGAGCCCTTTTGTGATAACTATAGCATCTTTTACATATATGTTAATCTGAATTTAATCTTTCTGCCTTTGTAAGGTTTACATTAGCAAGCAGCCACAGAGATGTATGTGTATGTATATGCTTTCCAAGACAGAAACTGGGAAACGAATACTTCCAGCTCTTTCAAATATGCTTTTTTTTTCAACTTTGATAAAAAAGAAATAATGATCTTCTCATTTCTCCTGGGGACTCAGTTCTGATTTTGCCTGTGAAGTGCTGCTGCTATTGTATCTTTCCAGAAGAGCGAAAATGCAGAAGTTTTTTGAAACATAACAGGTTCATAATATAAAATAATGGTGTGGATAAGATTATGAGGGCAGAAGGAGAAAGAACTGATGTAGTTAAGTGGAAAAAGTGACAAGTCTGTTCAGTAGATATTGTGTGAGACAATATCCCATTTATTTGTGTGATATTACAGGAGCACCTGGCAAGTGTCCCGGTGAATGGAGACTGCATTGGGCTGTGCCTTGTACAGCCATGGGGTAAAATTGGATCCTTCCCTCATGTGGTTGGAAAGCTCTGCCTTCATTTGGACATCAGGAGAGACTTTATAGTTCTTAGACTCTCTTGGCAAGCTAATGACAAAAATATCGGAATGAAGGAGATTTTAATTTATTTCTCTGAAAAGAATCAGGCAGCAGTGTAAGAATCCAGGACAGGAAGGAAATCTTTGCAGGGGCTGAGTTCTGTCCTCTTCTATCCAAGGCAGGAACATAATGTGATCTTTTCCTTAAATGAATAAAGTCTTTGAGAAAGCTAATTAGAGCCTATCTGTACAGCACTCAGAACAGGACTGCAGTAGTGGACTGGCACTAGTTTTGAATGATGACCTCAGGTGTCAGTAGCAGCAGAGAATGGAGCTCTACAGGGACCGTGAAGAAGGCTGAGAAGGAAACAAAAAGGCTGAAATACTCAGTAAATTAACCTGAACTGGGGTCCATGCTTCTGTAGCCAGGCAGTTCCCAAGAGCAAAAAGTGTACTGAGAGACTGGGCACATCTGCACATCAGTGCCGGATACACGGATCCTGCTGGTGTGCTCCCACGGCTGCTATTGGAAGGGTGTTCATGGCTTTTGCTATTTCAGTGGCTCAAAACCTTTCGGTTCCATTACTATACTTATGTGCACCCTGTGTATATTAATTTCTGTCTTTTGCCGATGCTGGTTTTCAGTTCAAACAGCTCTTCAGCTTCTCCCATTCCTCACTTTCCCAGCATAACTAAAGGGAGGGGTTATCTTCTATCTTAACAACTTACTGAAAAGTTAACGTTTGTGGAGCTAAGAGGAAAAGAACCCCAAACCAACCTTATGACTGGTTTTGGACCTCTTCATAATTTTTGCCACCTTGTTCTCTAATATACAAACCAAAAGTTAACTCAGAAAGACTCTCACTGTCTTGTCATTTTCCTACATCAGTGTTTTTAAGTCCTCAGTCAAGACCAGGCTTCTAATTGTCCTAGGCACTGCATAAGCACACAGCATAAGGATTCTCCTTCCACCTGCCCAGTTTATAATTATAACAAATGAGAGAGGCAACAGAAATATGGTGCATGAGAGGACTTGTTAATGGATGTACTTGTTCCTCTTAAAGGTTTCTTGAAAATAATTAAATTTAAACTTGGGTTCTTTTTGTTCCCTTATGATTTTTTATAGGAGAAGTTATATAGGCAGAAAGAGTGCCTAAAAATACAGAGATTTCTTTTTTTCTTACTTTATACCTTAGAATATTGAAATGTCAAAGCTAATCTTTGCTCTTCTGGAGGAGGCTCTGACATGTGTTGGAGCTCAACTGCTGGAAACTCCTGAGATCTTGGTCCAGCTCCATTATCTGAGTTCTGGGAATCAGAGCCAGAGGAGCTGAAGAGTCCCTCAGTGCCTAGTGTCTCACTGACACCTCACCTGCATCTCCAGGAAAGCCTACAGGTCTTGGTCCGCCTGCTTTACAAAAGCAGGGTGCAACATTTGTTACCTACCAGTCCCTTGAGGTGGTGTCAATGAGTTTGCCTCTCTGATTAGCAGTTCCCTATGAACTCCTTATGGATTCTCATAATTTCCCCTGTGAATTCCCATAATTGCCTTTATTAACATCTTCAAATTGTTTGAAGATGCTCCAGGTATAATTCTGGTGATTTTTTGCTCTTTGCTTAATCAATTTCTTTTAACATCTCCTCGTTAGATACTTCTGTCCTTGATTTCCAGTTTTCCATATTACTTAGAACAGAATAGTATCTCCTCTAAGTGATAGCCTTAATGGGACAAATTCACTTTTTTTCTTTTTTTTTTTTTATAATTTAACTCCACATCTGAAGGATTCAATGTATGGAGTTGTTCAGTGAAGCTAAGCCCCAGCTTTAGGAAGGGATCAGTCAAACAGATTATCTTTGTACACATGTCAGATTTATAGTCTTCCTTTACTGCAGAATTAATCCCAGACATGGGCTATGGTGCGACTGAGAATCACTGATGATTCATGGTCAGAGCAGTCTGTGTTTGTAACTGTGCTGCTCTGTCAGTAAAGTTGGTCTGTCTTTGTGATAAGGCTGGGCACTGGTTTTGCAGCATTAATTTCAGACAGTAGAAATGCATTAGCTACAGCCTCCTCCTTGATTTCTTCTTGTTCTTGTCACAAGGTAGTTGCAGAGGTGGGGAAAATGCATAAATTATTTTGCAGGACTGCTGAAGGCTCCCATCAAAGATTCACGAAGAGAAGTGCGACAGGTGATGAGAGCAATGCACAAAGGGGAAGCATCTGACGCTGCCAAGTTACAGCTTTTGTTTTTAAAGCTGTGCAGATAAATGATGACAAAGAGACCAGATTAAAATGGCTGTGATTGACTAGCCCCTTTGTATTAAGTTTGAGGCCAATGATTTCTTGGAGAAGGAGGGGGAAGAGACCTCAAGTAACTAATAAGCATCCAGGATATTTTAATCTTTTTTAAAAAAATAGCTTCTAAAATTTCATTAGAATCCAATGGATGATTATCCTGTGTTTTTAACAAGCTGCACTAGATGTCATGTGGAGTTCAGGAACATTAAAAGGCCATTGTAATGATGTAGGGTGGGAAAAATGTATGAAAAGTAACCTTTTCTCTCCTGGAGTCCAGTTTTATTAGAACAACTTGGAGGATAATTTTTTCACTTTGTAAGGGAATAGACTTCGGGAGGAAGTGAAACCTCTGAGTGTTTTACCTGTTTACAGCACTTCCTTGAACTCTTCCCTTTCTTTTCATGTTCTTCTGAACACCAGGAGAAGATGTATTCTGGAGTACACAGGCAGTCTCCTCTATACTCAATATAACCTCAAAATATAAGATTGGTTGGGACCTTAGCTGGTCATCTAGTCCACCCCTAAACCAAAGCACCTCAACATATCTGTGTCATTTATGAAAAGTATTTGTCCAACCTTTTCTTAAAGGTCTGAAATCATGTTGATTGAACAGAGCCTTAGGCCACGTACCTCCATTTTGTTATCTTTCCTGTTCGAGAGTTTTCCTCCATTTCTATCTGAAACCCATTTCTTCTTACCGTTGTCTCTCTATGCATTCACTTTTATTTGATATCCCTCTTCTTATAAATCCCACATCACCTGCTCCTTTTGATTATTGCAGCAAGAGTTTCTGTTGTGACCATAATCCATGAAGAATTTCTGTCTGAATCACCTTGTCTGGGTTCATGGTTGGTTTTGTAGCTGTGGTAGTTGATGTGTTTTTTAGTAGAGACTTGTTCTTGTTACTTTCTACCTGCTGATCTGTGTATCACTGCAGATGTTACTGGTAAAGGCAATCTATCTGTGACCATAGTGATAAAAATAAAAACAGCGCTAGACCAAGGACCAGATCCTGGGAACTTCGTCTTAAAAATATCTCCTATTAACGTCTATCTTTTAAGATCTGTCAGTAAGTCAATTGTACTCCATTTATTGTACTTAATGCAAGTTTTTAAAGTCAAAATGCTGTATGGTACTAAGTCACATGCTTTTAAATACAAGCACTGTAATTAATTGTTCGATTGTTCTTTAAGCCAAAAAAGGGATAGTTTGAAGAACCCACTTGCCGTGAGAATGTGCTGGAGAGTTTAATTACATTTTTGCATCAGATTTTTTGTTGATATAGTCAATCATCCAGCATTATGTTATTTACCCAGGATCAGCATCAGCTTGGTTGGCTTGTAATTCCTTAGTTTATTCCTTTTGTACTTTTTAATATTCAAATGATGTTGGTAGTCCTGCAGTCGTTTGAAATTTTCTTTGTTTCCCAAGATTTGTTGAAATTAACTTTACTGAGAGTTCCTCATCCCTTAAAGGCTCTTGGTGCAAGATATGTGTCTGTTGTTTTTAAAAAAGGTTTAATTTTAGCAAATGCTACCTCACATCCCCTTTTCATCACAGATGGTAATCTTTCTGTTCCACCCTCGGTATAAAATTTCTGCTCAGTTTGATATAGAGACAAAAATATCTATCTTTTCAAAATGTCTGCTTTTTCTACTTGTCTAAGAACAGTTTTGCTATGTGCCTGTAGCAATAACTCACACTGAAAAATATGCTATAGTTATTTCTAGCTGTATTGGTCATTTAATTGTTCCTTTCATTTTCCCATTATCAGTCATGTGCCTTTTAAATTATATTAATTGACATTTCCTTTCCATTTTCTTCCTGACTCTACAAATATATAAAAATTAATGCCTTACTGCCACTTCTGTATCCCCTTTCAATATTGAAGAAGATTTTTTTTTCTTCCAGTAGAGCACTGTCATGACTGGGGTATTCTGGGTTTTGGTGCCTCCAGTAGGAAATTGGAGAACAATTCCCACCACAGTCTTGTATTAGGATTTCAGGCTTTAAATTTATGTTCCTGCCAGTGATGCTGACAATCTCACTAGACTGGCAAAAATTAACCCTTTCAAAAATTCTTATACTGCTGATCACTGGTGAGTTCTCTTTGCATATAATAAATGTAAACGGATCAACACCACAACCATCATTATCTAAGCAACCACTCATTTTTAGGTCATCAATTGATTTTTCTTTGTCCATCAAAATGAGGTCTAGTATGAAGTTACACTATATTAGGTGGAAGATTTCCTTTTTCAAGAAATTACCTGTTATTTTTAGAATATCTGGGGAGGTTTCATTGCTGATTGCACTCGTCCAAAAAGGGATCTCAAGTGAGATCACCTACAATTAATGTGATGCCTATGGATCAGGTCACCTAATTCTCCAGTGAGATTTAGAAACAGGTAGTACCCATCATTCCTTCCTCATGTGAAAGAATGATCCAAAAGGATGAAGTGCCATATTTGTTGTCACTCAGTAGGTTGGTGGCAGACCTAGGAGGGTTTGCTCCTACCCTGTGTTATCATGCTACAGCTGGGAAACATCAGAACGCTAAAGCCAGAGGCTGTAGGTGACTTTGGCTTCAGTGTGGTAACCTTCACCCATGTCCCCAAGCAGACCTCAGCAGGCTGAAAGATTTTACCCCAGGTTTCAAAAGATTTTAGGTGGCCATTTCTCTTAGCAGCACACAGGTCTTCAGCCCTTTCTTGGTGCCTGGAAGGCCCAGGAAGTTCTGAGAAGGTAAGCCCCATAAGCTTTCAAATGGAAAGTCTCTTTTCAGCCTCCTGAACATCAAATACCTCTTTCAGGCAGCACAGAAACACTGTGGTGGGGCTTGTTTTCTCTGCAGAGTGCTCCTGCAGCAGCAGATTAGAGCTACTGCAGGCTCTTGAGTGCCTGCTGGGCTATTTGACTCTCAGTAGCCTGGCTGATTTCATAGTTGATGCAATTTCTCATATATTAGGTAAATATTCACCTGGGATGTAATTTGGAAGACACTCTTCCTTGTGAGGCAACAGCAAACCACCAAAGTGTTGTACACCATCAGCTTTTAAGGCCTAAAGTCTAAAGATAAGGGACAGTATGTCCATAATAAAAGCTGGCACATGACATGAGATAAAGTTCCAGAGCTGTTTTCTGATATATCTTGAGACTGTGTTTGAGGAAAACAGGAAAGATGGATCACGTGCATGAGTTGCTGGGCTGGATTATGCTGTCAAAGCATCATTCTCTTTGTTGGGAACCAAAGCACCCTAGCAGGTTTACCCATGCAGCACCTTTGCTTTTGTGGGCTGCAGTGTAGTGAGTTGGTTGATCCATCTCAACCTGTAGGTCATGAGACAGAAATTCACCTCAGAGCTTCTAGTTAAACATGAAACTCTTGGATTAACACAATATAAACCTGGAGTCTCTCTTCCCTTGTACACCTTCTCTGCCCTGTCTGTGGTACCTGACTCATACAACTGTATTTGTACGTGTACTTGAATATGCCACTCTATCTTAGCCTTAGCACATTGGTGTTGGAAAAACAGTTCTGCTCCTGAAATGCCAAATGAATATTTAAACACACATTTTTTATTAGATGCTAATTAATATTGTGGATAAGGGATTCTAGGGGATTTTGGGAGGGGAATGATTTTAAATAGACAAATTATTTCATTTAGAAGTACATTTGCTATACATAATAATGGATAGCTTTCTTATGGTGCTTTGCAACTTCAAAGTGCTTTGCAACTATTAATTAATTAACATGGTGTTCTTTTGGAGGTAGAAAAATAATTATTAACAGCCCTGTCTTGCACACAGGGAACTGAATGATAAACATTCATGTTATTTAAACAATTTAGCCATTGTATTGCATGCTTAATTTGTCTCTGTGAGTACCACTTCTTCATACATAATGTGAATTAATGCATATGCAAATGATTAAATTTACTAGCTGCATTCTACAATGCATGGTGATCTGCATGATTAATTATCTGCCCAGTGCCTTATATCTTAGGACTCCCTGAAAATGACAATCAGTCATCCTTCCTTGTGTTCCCTGAAAGTCATTTGAGATTGATATTTGTCCCCAAATGGGAGATGAAAGATGACATGAGCCAAGCGGTGTGTGGGGAGATGGTCCTTGATGTAGTCTGTTCCGGAGCAAATCCTGTAACACAGTGGGGAAACAAGCTCAGACTGTCTGAAGCTAGTGCTGCACATAGTTATTTATGGTCCTGTGCCAAAAAACCATGTCAACACAGTCCCAACTAAGACAAAAGGAGAAAGATCAGTAAAAAATTCACCCTCTTTTTATTGGTGCTAGACCAGAGACACAGCAGCTCAGTCACTGTGCTGTACCCAAGCTCCTATCACCTGCACCTTATGTTCCTATATCTATAGACAGCCCAAGCTAATCCTTATGTTAACTTCTGTCCAAATCCTAGCAATCCTGTGGCAGAGAAATCTCAAGGTAATTTTAGGGAGCCCTTGTCTCTGTCAAACATCAGTCAGGAGACGATGCTATAAAGATGGATGGGACAGATGATTCTGCTGGAACAGGAGCTGAGCACCAGGCTTATGCCCTAGCCAGGAAACTGTGCTCCTGTGGATCGCTTGAGGAGGGAGCACTTATATTTCATCCACCAGGAACACCAGGACCTCACCCAGGAGCATGTGCAACGTGCGGACAGCCAGCAAATCTAGGTTCAGGTTGCCCTTGCAGAGCAGGACTGCCAAAGCTGGAGAAATGAAATGACTTGCTCAGGGTCCAGCATTTACACACTTTCATATGTTATTTAAGGCAGGTTCATAATTTTCCCTCCAAAGTTTTGTCCATTTGAGATTTGAGATGCTGCTGATGGGGAGCGATTGGCATCACAGACATGAGCAGATACACAGCTTATCCTGTAGATCAAACACCCTCCCACTGCCAGGAGCAGAAGGGAACATGTGTAACTTGTGTGAACTTGCCACCTCCCCGTGATGAGAAGAGGAGCTGCACTGTGAGATTTAGGACTCGCTGAACAAAACAGGGAGGACATAAGGAAAGCTGAGGAAAGCACCCTTGGGAGGGCATGGAGGAGCGTGACAGCTGAGGGAGGAAAAGCAACTGCTAAGTAAGCAAAAGCATCACCAGGCTGAGAGACTTGGGGAGCTTAAAAAAGGAAATGGGAATGAAGCACCTGGGAGTGTGTGAAAGCCTGCGGGATCTTAACAGAAGAGAATCTGTGCAGACCCTCCCCAGGCTCCCAGGATAACCAGTCTGTGGGCTGATGAGAAACCGCCACCACAATCTTCTGATCTCTGCACGGCTCTGTGTGTTCCCACAAGGCTTTGTGGTGGACTTCTAACTGGAAGGTGGACTGTCCTTGTCTCAACTCCTGACTGTTTGACTAACAGTTCACTTCAATTTTTCTGTTTGCCAGTAATTCCACTTTCTTCCTTATGGTCTTTTGTAACTCAGCATTGTCCCTCTACCCTTTGAGCTCCCCTTTGTTTTCCCAGCAATGTCCACACTCCTGTTTAACCCACCCCACGGAGAAACACATGATTACACAATTCACCACACTTGGATAACCCTTGTGTCTCTTCTTGCAGCTCTCCTGCTACCTGCTTTCCCTCCTCTGTGTTTTCTACCTCTTCGGATATTCTCAGCCCATTCTGGTTTACATTACTCTATCCTCTATTTATACAGCTCCTGGCATGCTTGTTTCTGATCTGAACTGATGTCTCTAGGCATTGCCTTCATAATATTAACAATAACGACCACATAGCTTTTTAATGTCTTGATATGTTTTCAAGAAAACCCATGTTTAGCTCTTAATCCTAGTGTAGATGGTGGGTTCTTATCAATAATTGGCCTATTAGGTTATGGGTACAGCTGAGTAAATTTCATGCTTATGAAAATGTTTGAGCAGGCAGTGCATTTAGCTGACTGCAGACTGGTATTTATGTAGTTCCTGGAGAGTAAATAAAGCCTATTCGGTGGCCATCATTATAGCATTATTTTCTCTCCCTCCTTCCTTCGCTCTCAATTTGATGCAAAAGCCCAACCTCATGCACAGTCGTGTCTCCCAGAGGATATTAAATTTCTTCAGCTGCTACTGAAATGAATGGCACTGGGGATGTTCCCTGGCCACCAATACCTGGCTCCAATTCCAAAAGTATAAGCCTGAAAGGTTATGCAACTGATTAATGTTAATTCCCATCATGACTGATGATATTCAGTGCAAGACTGACATTACAGTATTAAAGTATACAGATCATGGAAAGAGGGGCTGGCCACTTGGGAGGAATACAAGACTGCTGTCACAGGATGTAGGGTGGCAACTAGGAAAGCTAAGGCCTCCTTGGAATTAAACCTTGCAAGTGAGGTCAAGGACAACAAAAAAGGGCTTCTTCAAGTGCATTGGAGACAAAACTAACACCAAAGGCAATGTAGGCCCACTGCTAGATGAGGTGGGTGCCCTGGTGTGGTGGCAGAGGATACAAAGAAGGTGGAGCTACTGAATGCCTTCTTTGTTTCTGTCTTCACTGCTGCAGACTGTCCTCAGGAGCCCCAGACCCCTGAAGCCCCAGGGGAAGTCAGGATAAAGGAGGAGTTTGCTTTGATCGATGAGGATTGGGTTAGGGATCAATTAAGCAATCTGGGCATCCACAAATCCATGGGT
>VZRW01009729.1:0-18930 GCA_013398125.1 Aegotheles bennettii | reverse complement strand
AGGGAAGGGAAGGGAAGGGAAGGGAAGGGAAGGGAAGGGAAGGGAAGGAATTCTCTCATTTGGCCTTGTTATGAGACTGCAAAGATTAGTACACCTGAAATAGACATGAAAGTGACTTCACATGAAAAACAACAGCTGCTGCATCAGCAACCTCAAGTAAAACCTGAAACTGAAGGAAGAAAACTCCTCAATTCAACAAAGTTTGATAGTGAGAACTTAAATTGAAAATGCTTGCCACATGTGAATGTTAGCATGTTTTTTTCTAAAGGTTAGTGAATATTTAGTGCAGCATAGGACTATGAAACATGATATAAAACCAGCTCCTTCTGACAGAGTTTAAAAGTTTATATGGGGAAACAACATGAGCCATCTTCGGGAATAATTATTTTGTCAGGACACTCTGGCTGCCAGGAGACTTCTCTGTGCTGTAATGCTGCTGTAATACTGCAGTGGAGCTAAAAAGAGCTTGGGTTAATGACTGGGTGAGAACTCTGAACGGGGAAGTTTTGTGAGTACTCACTCTCCTAAATTTCCTGCCTATCCCTGCTGAACAAGGTTTCATTATGAATGTAATTAAGAACATGCTTTTTGTACCTCTTATCAACTACCAGCAACTGGTACCTTGGCCATAGCACTGCAATACTTGTCCTTATGTTGATTAAAAAGAAAAGAAAACAAAAAATCCAAACCAAACCACACTTCCACTGTCCTTGAAATGTAAAAAATTATATTTGAGAAATGTATCTGTAGTTTATCTCAAAGGACTGTGATTAGAATTATTCTGTGTACTGAATCTTTTGGTGACTAAAGCTGATCAAAAGATCCTGAGACCAAACAAAACCAAACAAACAAAACCAAAAAACTAACTAGCAAATGAATCCCTCTGCAAACCTTCTTGTAGAGATTTTCACAACGCATGGAACATCTCATCTATAATTACAATGAAAAAGAGGGATGCTACACTTTGAGCATCTGCATTGATTATTAATGATTCATTTAGAGTTCCTTCCAGCTGAGTTGAAAACAGAGTACTAATACTAGTTATTCAACTTTCAATGTCCTGATGCCCTATTAACATGAACGTGCCTGAGTTTAGTTAATATTCTATAAGACTTTTCCTGAATTTAGTTAATATTCTATAAGACTTTGTCATGCGATCAAATGCCCTGATGTCAATGGGACCATCTGTACCTGGAAGTTACAAGGAAGGTTTACAGGAATTATGATGTTGAACATCAGTAAAATAAACATTCAAATTCAAAGCTTTACTGGACAAGAAAGATAGATTCTATTCTGGACCATGCAGACACAAAATAAGTTTTTAATCAATCTATTTAGGTTAAGGGTCCTATTCAGCTAAACCTATAAATGCATGCCTGTTTAGACATAAGATTAAATCTTCTTGATGACAGGGACCATTTGTTCAAGTGTTTCCTGAAATTGGTCCAAATAAACAAAGAGAGACACACGCACAGATATAGAAGAAGGAATTAGACAAGAGATCTGGATGTTATTTTCCATTAACTAAGATCTTCTTTTCCCAGAAAAAAACAAGGTGACAAATCTTTCCAATGATGCTGCAGTTTGGAAAAAAAAATGACAGGATAATGAACTTCAAATGTGTGGGTTTTTTAATGTTGAAAAAATAGCAAAGAACTGTTTTAAAATACTGGCAATCACAAAGTCTTGTAAGAGGAAGGACATATACTTTAGAGGTATAGAAATCTGATTTACTTTTATATGGCAGCTGTTTTAGTAAAAGCATAATTTTATTCAATAGTGGATCACAAAATTCTGTAAAATGATTGCCCAAGAGTAAAAGCTATCTATAATATTTATTTTAAATTATTTTACAACTTCTATTTTTTAGATAACTCCTGTTGTTTTCAGAAGATCTCATTTAGCAGAGCCTTTTTTATTTTTTTTTTAATTTTTATTTTTTTTTAATTTTAAATGTGTCTTTAGGAACCAACACTGATAATAATTGGTGTAAAAAACAGTTCTAGATAAGTATTTTAAAAATCTGAGCTTGAAAGGCTTCTGTATATTTTTCTATAACATTTAGTGCACTGAACAAAAGACTTGCAATTGTTTTGTTTTTTACTACAAGCAGAGTTTGGAAACATTTATATCATGCTGCAGATTTTTCCTGGTTACTCTTTTATGACATGTTATTGCAATTAATAGGAAAAACAATCAACTGCTTAAGAAAAAACAAATCTCTGTAACACTTTAGAAAAGTGTTGATGTTTTAGAAAAAGTAGATGGTTACTTGTATGCAAGTCAACAAGGAAAGGCTGGACAAAAGAGTGAGCATGCAAGCAGTGGAATTAATATGCCAGGCCAGAGCACAGACAGGAAAACAGGCAAGGATAAGCATTTCAGTATGTTCAGGATATTTCATTATCACCCTTATCCTGGAGTGAGACATCTAGTAAACTACACGGAGAACTGACAGGCTGGTACATGAAATAGTCTTTCTAGCTCACTCCTGTCAGAATTGCCTTTTCCTTTAAACTTGTTTTTGCATCAGTGTTGTGCTTTTCTATCATTTACTGATGTTGTGTCCCTAACTTTGCTGATGTAGGACCTGACAGGAAGCTGCAGATTCTGAAAGTTCCTCAGCTCTGAGGGACAAAAACTACAAATATTTTTAGCGAAATTAGCTGACAGAAACAAAGGCAGGTTTGTGCCCTCCTCCTGAGCTGTCCCTCAGACTGCAGCTGGGCACTACCTAGGAGAGTGTTGCTGACAAATGCCAAAACTGTGCCAATTTGTAGCTGAGTAAACGATAACAACAATGGTGTATCAGTCCATTACACAGAATCACAGAATTCTAGGGTTGGAAGGGACCTCGAAGGATCATCTAGTCCAACCCCCCTGCCGGAGCAGGTTCACCTACAGTACATCACACAGGAACGCATCCAGGCGGGTTTTGAATGTCTCCAGTGAAGGAGACTCCATGACCAATCTGGGCAACCTGTTCCAGTGCTCCGTCACTCGCACAGTGAAAAAGTTTTTCCTGATATTCACATGGAACCTCCTATGCTCCAGTTTGCAATTCCCTCACTCTAGTTTGTTTACTGTTGCAGGTATTTCCAACTAGGTTTCTTTAAGAAAAAGCAATACAGAGATACATCAGACAGCATAAACTTAGTGGGAAAAAAAACACATGGAATGCCTAGTTTGGATATGGTAGAGATTTAAACTGTGTTAACACAAATGCATTTTGGTTAATAAACTTTTTTTATTAAATAATACTTAGTGGTTTAGACATTGTGCTGCACTCACCTGTGGAAGTCCTGGTTCTAGATTGCTCTCAGCCAAAAAGGTATAATATTTCTATGGTCTCCCCTAGCACTCCTCACCACAATAGACCCAGTTCACTAAGACATGGAACATTATAGACCTGGTTTTCTTCCCCCTTCATTGTTTTTATTGAAAAACTGGTGGTTTTAATGGGAAAGAATTAAGCTCCCTAGATACCTATGCAATGTGAAAGTGATTGAGTGGGTATTCTAACTACTTAATACATTAGAGACATGTTACAGGATTAAACAAAACAAATAAAATAAAGTAATGCAGATAAGACTAAATAGCTGAAGAAACTAGGGCAACTCTTTCATTTTTATGCTGTTTCGTGTAATCCAGGTCACACTGGTATTGATTTACTGCTAGCAAATGAGTTGATAATTACCTCAAAGTGAAGTTGCTTTATCACATTTTCTACATCCATCTCAATTACACACAGAACTTCAATAATTGCTAACTCATTTATAAATCTGAGCAGCAAGCTAAGAACTGAAAACATTGATATAGATTTTGTTTCTCATCTTGGATACTCAAACTAAAATGGGGTTCAGACAAGCTGGACAGTATGGGAAACTTCTCTTATTATCACCTAAATTGGCTTTGCAAGTATTTGTCTCAGTGGTCTGATCCTACAGTTGTCTACTAATAGGAAAATAAATTGCATCTCACATAGTACACTTTAAAGTCATCTAAATGGGTCAGTAATTAAGTCCAGAATATTTAACTGCAAAGGGTGCCATTTTCTTCTACTTTTACCTAGCAAACAGTAGTACTCAGAGGCTTTGAAACACACGCAAGTATGAGTGGAGAAGTCAGTAATACATCCAGAAATCTTACTTTCATTCATTACATTGGGAACAAAGTAATGGAAACACTGAAAACATTCTGTTTGCCACAGAATTTTCCATGCTACCCTGTAACTTGCAACTGTATATCTAGTGTGACCTCCATATAGAAAAATCCAATAAAGGACTGTGAGAGCAGGCCTATTTAGGTCACCAAAGGAATGACAAATTAATCAAATGAAGTCCTTCTGTGGTAGTGTTTGCTCAGCAGTAAAACAACACAAAGGCACATCCACACAGTTTACTAATGCTTAATTCATTCAGATACTTGTGATCAAAGGCTTTGAATAATTACAAAGAAATGTCGAGGTTGCAACATTCTGGCTGGAAAGAATCAGAGGGAAAAAATAAGAAAGAAAGGAAAGGAAACAAAAAGGAATAAGAAGCCCAACAACCAAATTACATCCCCAAAATTGCTTTTTCCAAGGAGAAAAAAACCCCTTTTTTTTTCCCCAGAAAATGTATTTTATGAACTATAAAACAAAACCGTTCCTCTTATTTATTCTTTCAGACTTTCTGTGACTGTCACAGTGCAATGGTGGCACCTATTGGTCTATGATATATATGAAAATCACACTCTGCAAAGGGTGTTTTTTTCTAAATTAATGCAGTCTACTCTCTGTTTCTGCATGCTGAGAGCAGCACTAGAATGGCAATTCCTGCATTGAGGTGACAGCATGATTCATAGTAATAGCTCTGAAATTAGTAATTTCTGATTCAGGATTCTTCCCACATGTTGTGACTATACTCCCGAATTGAATCAACCGCTACTGAGCTGATCTTTTAACAGGTAGTGGGTTTGTCAATTCCCTCCAGAATAACTGGATGGTTGCCCCCTTCTATGCATCAGTCATTTTCTCTGATGTTTCCTGAGAAGAGGGAATAAATAAGGGGAGCATACATGCAAGAATGGGTAATGGGAGTCCTGTGTGAACCAAGTTGTGCAAAATGGGGTTTGCAGCTTCTTAATCTGTCAGAAAGAAGCATATACAGAAAAAGCACAGAGGACATGTATAGATTCACAGATGTCCCTGAGCTCACTGTCCTGAGTGGGGGTGCTAAGCAAGTGCATCAGTGAGCTGTCGCTTTTTCAGCAAGTTTCTATGTATAGACAAAAGGAACTGGTCCCTTCCCTTCCTGATCTTGCCTTTGCCTTTTCACCTGATTCACACTAATTAAAAATAATAATAATAAATACATATAAACATGCATATAAAACATGAAATACATATAAAATACATATAAACATACTCTGGACTTTTTTTAAGGAAAAAAAATTTAATTTACGTACTCTAATTTTGTATCTATTTGGGGATTAGAGAGGTATATAGATTAGTCAACATTTGTACTGAGATGAAATCATTATGACATAGTACTACCTCAGGTAATAACTGCATTCATATTCAATTCAGAAAGGGAACTTACTTACAGATATGAATGTGAAACTACAAGAAGCAGAACAGGTAAAATTCTTTCAAGTGTAAAATAATAATTTTAGATATCCTAGTAAAGGGACAAAATAAAAGCTTGCATAGTTACATAGAAGAATAAAGGAGATTATTAAAAGTATAATATGTCCTTCAAAAAGTGGAAGTCATGTCCAAACAATGTACAAAAAAACAAGAATTCTGACAAGAACTGAAAACAACTGTAAAAATAACTGTAAAAACTGTAAAAAGGCCAAAAATGCCAAAAGGCATGTAGAAGGAATGTCAAAAACACCAATAAAATATTTTTCACAACTTTCTAAGGAGTATGTGGGAGAAGCTGAGGGCTAGTGAGTGATTAGTCAAAAGGATCATTCAAGGAAATAGGTGAAAGAAACTAAAATAGTTCTTCACCTTGGTGTTTAATACAAATGAGTCAAAGGCAATTTCTTTCCGAAGATTTTCTTTGTAGTATTACATTAAGGAATGAGTGTTCCCTGAAGCTGAAGATAGTAAAAAAATGATAAACAGGAAAAGAGAAAGTTATTAGGACCAAATACTACTTAAAAATATAAACAACCTAAATATTGACTGTCACTTAATAGAGATCAGAGACAACAGGGATGCGTGGTCATGCATGCAAATAGAAATTTTAAAAATTGTTCTAAATAAGAACTGAGAAACTGTAGGAAAGGAAGTCTGACTTTCAATAGGAAAATCAGAAAAATACGTAATATACAGAGATGACAGATACGTAGAATAGAATCTTTAGAATCTATAAATCTTTAAAATAAAGCTTTTGTTAAGAAAGTCAGCTTCAGTATCAATTTCAGATCTTTGAGGCATTCAATGAGAATGTAAAAAAGGAATTAATATTATTAAGTATACTTTTTTTTCAAAAAAACAGAAAAAAGTATATTGAGGTATCTACACAGGAGGTATTAAAGAAGCTAAGTACATGGAAGTTCTTCTCTATTAGTGACAGCATAAAGTATGCAACAAAGCTGAAAGGAATAAATTATTATTTCCCTGGGAAAAAAAAAAAAGGATAATCAATGGAGAAACAAAAAAAAAAGGAAATAAAGGAGAATTGATGGTATCTAATAGGAGCTTGTGTTGTAACCCATTCTGTTCTGTATACTTTTAAATATATAATCTGGAAAAGAGTGTGAGTAAGATTAAATGTTTGCTGAGACTATAAATTATTGACAGTTGTTAAAAATGAAAGATGACAACAAGGGTAGTTGCAAAAAGATGCTATGGTTTTGAATGACAATGATAAAATATAAGGTGAACTTCAGCATTTATATTTTAAGACTAATGTGCATAAAAGCAAATTAACAAAAGCTTTACATCTTCAACAGTAGGATGAATTTAGATATTATCACTCTGGAAAGAGATATTGGAAGATCTTCTTTATGTGATTGGCTAAAAGACAGGCAGCATTTCAGATTTGTTAGGTAGGATATATATAAGAATATATGCCACCGTCTAAAGCCATGGTGCCACATCAAAATGTACAGAAGATAGAGCAGAGTGGCAAGGATTTTCAGTAGTATAGAATGCTTTCCATGTATGGAAAACCAGGGCTCTTTAGCTCAAGAAGGAGATGATCAAATGGAATACAACAGTGCACTGTAAAGTTATAAAAGAGGATGAAAAATTAAAAAAAGATTATTTATTATTTTTAATAATAGGATTTTAAGAGAGAGCACTGAATGAAAGAATCAAGCATCATGTGCAAAAGAAAATTAAATACCTGTCTCTATAATATATAATCCAGTTTGAAAATTGATTGTGTAAGATATTTCAGATGAACGCATAAATGTAATGCACAGATATATTAGAGCTGTTTTTCCCCAGACTAATTTGATAATGGTCTTGTAAAATCATGAACCTGTCACTTAACATTAAGACAAAACAAGCTAATGATTTAAGCTTGGCCACATGAAAATTCATTGGATTTCTTTCATGATAGTATAATGCATAAATGACTGTATACATTTCCAACTGTCCTCAATGGAATATGATTGTTGGTTAAGATCCCTTACCTCAGCTTTTAGGTCATTCTTTCAGATTTGGAGATTGCCAAGCATGGTATCTTATGTTTATCACTTAAGTTACATGAGAAAAAAAAAAGAATAATGTTTTTTTAATATAAATTTAATCTGATAATACACCATAATGTCTTAATGCTGTAACATTTTGTAACATGTCTGTAAAGAGTATAATGAAATTTCTCTATTTCTTCTAAACATAGCATTCACCTTGAATTACTTGGACTTATAATTCTTGGTTTGAATGTAATTGAATATACGTTTAATATTATATTTCTCTATTTTTTTTTATTTTGTCATGTAAAAGACACAGAGGCAGAAAAAAAACCCCTGCAATTATATATATTTGTAAGAGCACTCAGGACCCTAGCAAAACAACATTCCTTAAAAATCTCTGTCCTGAAAATCCTGCTACAAAAATGTGATTCACTGAATGTAAAAATTAACAGCTAGTTGGACTATCAATTTGGTAATGAAGGGGAATTTGAGTCTCAACACAACGTTTGTTCAGCTTGTTTTTTTTATCCCCAAGATAGCTTTTTAGTTATAAATAATTCATAAAAAAGTTTTTCCATTTAGTCCTGAGACAACTCCATTATAAAACTGTAAATCATAATTTGAAATGATTTATAAAATTTGAAACATTTAACTTCTGTATCAAGTTCATGAACATATACACTTGTTGTCCACTATTACTCAAGCCTTTGCACTTTTTACTCCACATCGTCTGTTAATTCTGAAAAGTATAATTTCTGATATAGTTTTTCAGAAAGATGCTTCAACCAAATGGTGGTAATCAGACTAATTTGATTCACCAATGACATAGCATGTGTTTAAATCTCCTCCTGAAATTCCTGCAGGAATTTAATATTTTAAGAGATCAGTTATCACCATGTTCCCTGTCTCTTCTGGAAATTATGATAGCCTGGTTTAGTGGGAGATGTCCCTGCCCATGCCAGGGAGCTTGGAAATAGATGGTCTTTAAGATCCCTTCGAATCCAAACCAAACCATTCTATAATTCTATGATTCTATGATTAACTGCATGAAACTAACTGCAATGAAATAAATCTTAATTTCAAGGGAGTTTGGGATTTTTAAAAAAAATCTGATATTTTTTGAGAGACTGTTTCAGAGCATCAATCCCTGCTGTTTAAACATTTCCTATTTGTACTCTAAGCTGGTTGTAGGAAAAATGCATTGTTACACATGAGGCAGTCTCATTCCCTGATGAAAAATATCACATAAAATGTATAAACAAAAAAAATATTAAAAATATTACCAAGTGTGTTTCACTTACTTTATCCATCTGTTACTTCAAAGAAGAGCAAATGAGCTTCAGTATGACAAACCTGATTATTTCAAAATATACACTATTATCTAGTGGATATATTTTCTTGGGCACTCAAGAAGCAGTGACCAATGTCAGCTGTGTTCAGACAAAGGATTCTCTTCTTTCATATGAAGTGACATTAATGTTTGATGGTTTTATTAACTTTTAGTGAGTTTAAAAAAGAATGTAGTATATTTCCCTTTATTCTGAGAAAGGTGCTTATGAAACGTAAAAGTCAGAAGTTAACTTGCATGCAATAATCAAATCAAAAGATGTTTATGGAAAATAAGCATCTGCTTTTACTTCATAATACTTCGCATAGACTGAAATGTTTAACAGATTTTGTATGTTAAATAACTAAATATTCTATGAAATATCACAATAATAATGTTCCATTTCTGTTGTTATTCATACTAACTCCTATTAGAATATGTAATGGTATAAATCTAAGTTTATAGTAAAGGATTACTTTTCTTTGATGTTACTAAAGGTAACAATGTTGAGATGTAAAATGTTCCACATTTACATCTTTTGCTTTTAAAGTCCTCTTAACATCAAGAGCATGTCTCTGCTGCCAAGAAATGATCATTTTAATCTAAGAATTAAAACAGAAACGTAAGCAAAGAGCATGTATGGGATGGTTATCACTTTATTTTGTTAATTTGTTCTCAGATAGATCTAAATATATGAGTAACTCACTTTTGCATGTGTTTATTTTATTGCAAATCACCTTATTTTGTTAGGAAACTCTAATCTGTAAGTGCGACATTTTATCTTCAAAGTTATATTATGTAGCTTTGTTTCGTTTTTATCATTCTACCCCTTAAATCAGTGGATAATATTTATCTTTTGTTAAAACACTGATGATTTCTTGGCCACCTTGAGTAATATTACATTTCTCATTGTAGTTTTTAGTAGTAAATCTTCTACTTTTTTTTGTAGGTACTAGTTTGGAATTTATATAACTGATGTGTAGCATTACTGACAAAAATAGGAATATATTACAAAATATTAATAATACAAAACCCTAAACATGATCTTGATCTTGTTGCACTAGACAATGTACTAATATAGGATTCAAGAAGACACTAGACTAGTTCTTGTAATAGAAATTCACTGACAGTCATCAAATGCATACATACTGGATTTGGTTGGGGTGGAATTAGATTTCTTCATAGCAGCCCACATGTTGCTGTGCTTTGGAATTGTGACTAAAACAGTGTTTGTAAACACACCAGTGTTTTGGCTATTGATGATCAGTGCTTGCACAGTGTCTAGACCTTCTCTATCTTTGCGATAAGGCTAGGGGTGGGCAAGAAGTTGGGAATGAATGCAACCAGGATGGGTGATCTAAACTGTCCAAAGAGATATTCCGTGCTGATAAACATCATGCTCAGCACTAAAAACCAAGAGGAGGGTCTCTTTGGGGAGGTAGCCATTACACAGAACCTGGCTAGGCATTGATCTGCTTGTGGGAAGTGGTGAATGATTGGCTACATAGTCTATTTTGCTGTTTTTCTTCTTTCCTTTACATATTAAACTACCTTTATCTCAATCCGCAACTTTTCTTACCTTCACTCTTCTTATCCTCCCCTCCTCCCACTTGGTAAAGGGGGAGTTAAGAGCCTGTCTGCTGCTTAGATGCTGGCTGGGCTCAGCCCACTACAGCATAGAAAACACATATGAATCAAGATGTTTCTGAGACACAGATGACAGTAAAGCAGGACAGTACTGGTAACAAATATTACTGCAAGCTTGTCTGGATTATCGTCTAGGTACCTGCTTTTGTCAAAGGTCAGAAAAAGGATATTGGATTTGTTCAACTTTGAATCTAACAAAGTATAGATTCTTTTAGGTTTGCACTTAAGATAGTACCTAGGTAAACATAGCAAAAATATCATAACCAAACAAAGGTATAGAAAATAAGATTGTATAGTACAGAAAACATATCAGATGTTTCATCATTTTAACTGTCTTTGAATTTGTATTTCTTTGCCTCATGTTTGAAATAGTCGTTATTCTTGAGATTTTATGATTATAATGTAGAATGAGTTCAGTTCCTCTTACCTCCTCTATCCTAAAATCAATATTGCTGCTTGACTGTAACATTCAGAGAGGCTGCTGACCCATACTCATAAGGTATCCTACAAGAACTGCTACAATAAAGCATTATATGATTAAGAATATTTCTTTGTAACATTTCCCTTGACAACTAACAATTCAAAATAAAATAAAAAAGCCCAAGCACTTCTAAAAAATGTTTCCTCTGAGTAATTTATATTGTTACATACGTGTTTTTCTAAATGAAATGTCTGTCACAGCAGTTACAGTTATTTGATAAAAATAAAGTGGGCTAGTTTTCATTTTCTCTTTAACATATGCATCTCAACTGTTTTTTCAAATACAACTGTTCAGAGAACACAATTTACATTCTGCAAAACATTTTTATATCAGAGCAAAGCAGTCAAAATTCCTTAATAATGACTGAAATAGAATATAAGCTTCAAAACTAAAGTTATAAGATAAAATATTTTTATGCTGAAATCTTTCATATTCTTAAATGACCACAGACATAATAAAGGAAAAAATGTCCACTAAGGTAGTTCAGAAATGTCAAGGCCTACTATGTAACAGAAACAATCCCTCCTTGTTGAATGCTAAAGGAAAGTAGATCAATTAAAATTGTTGTTCTTTAATTTTTTTTGTCATTCCAAACAGTCACTGGGATATATTAATTCAATATTTTATTATTACTGTCAAATATTATATTAATGTCACAAAAAACATCCTTAACAGCAATTGCATTCACGGCTTCTCCGGCCTGTCAAGAATAAGCCGTAACAGACACTAATGTTATCACAATGTGGGGACACATTAAATGTTCCTCAACACGTTCTTCTGATCTTCTGAAATTATCTAGCCCAGATATGTATCTACATTTTTTTTTATTTATAATAATGCAGTATATATTTTAACTTAATTCTATTGATAACCTTATTTTGCTATCACTCTACTTTGCAATATCATTGTGCTTAAAATAGTGTTGGCTACTGAATATTTATTTTAATTGTTGCTGATATGATCACAGCTTCACTGCACAACAACCTTATAATGAACTTTGGTATTAGTACTTAATCGTTATGTTCTTAACACACATTTCAAATTAATTGGTTAATTGCTTCTGTTATATGAAAACATAAACCTTTTTTCTTTTCAGATGTAATTACTATATATTTCTGTCCAAGGCTATGCATTTGTTTGTGCCATAAGTAACTAATAGGACTCAGGTAAGTAATTAAAAAATATAATTGATTTATACTTGTGTAGCCGTTTGCACCATTCTGCTGAAAGCCTTCATATAAACTAGCCATGAAAATATTTATATAGTCAAAATCCATTAATGAAATTCAATTCAAATATACAAAAGGAATAACTATGTCTTTGTAGTTAATTCCTCAATACCAGAAAGTAAAATACTGAACATCAATCTGAAAATGATCAAGACTAAGTTATATCTGTTATGGAGGATGACCTAAAAACCTTACTTTCTGTATTTCATTAGACCTTCTGGCTACCCCACCCCTGGTGTGAAATAGCCACATTTTCATTCCTGAAAAGAACTGTGACTATTTTCAGAAGACTCTTACATAATCACAACATTCAAGCAAGATTATTAGCACAGTTCTTGAACCAAAATGGTATGAATATATTTCTGATTTTCTGCTTTAGAAATTGTTCAATTACAAGCAAATAATTTCTATAGACACTCTTTCCTTTTTCTTTTATGTCCAACTTCTGTACCCAACAACTGCTCTGCCTATCAAACAGGAATAAATCTACCATGAGGATGTAATCATGCAGGACACCAGCTAGACACACATTAGATCAGATTTAATTCTTTGGATATCTATCTAATCTGAAATTTCCTCCTCTATGAAAGTTACTGATTACTTTTTCTTGTAACCATTGGACACTGCATTTTGCAAACTTTATTTCTGCATATGCAACTTCTTTCTGTTATGGGTAAAATGCTCTTTACCAACCTTTAAAAAAAAGACTTGTCTCTTGCTGCACCAGAAGATGCAATTTTACACGAAACTTGTTTCAGAAAAGACAAGAAAGTTTATTATATTATTGCCTGAATTTTCATTTCTAAAAGAAAGGTCATTCCAACTGCAAGAAGTTATTGTTTTATGTGTGAAAATGTAATGCATTACATGCTACCAAAGCTGTCCTGTGAACTTTGAGTCCTTCCTCTAAAGAGTCAAGTTATATCACTGAAAGAAAAGAAAAAGAAAGTAATTTTGAATACTATCTACTTTTAATATATAATCTTTTTCCATAAAGTAAGAATGTCTCTTTCTGTGATTTCTTGCTTTAAAATGTCTAAGATTGGTTTTCATAATTATGTTTAAATAGATCTGAATTGAAAAAAGATAACAAATATTTCTGAATCCATGCAGTTTTAACATGTCTGTCTCTAGAATCTAAATGAAAGAAGGAAAATCGAAGTAATTAAAAGTAATGTTCACAAGTCTGACTAACACATGAAATGGAATAATTTTATCTTTCTGACTATCTGTTTATATTGTTATTTCTTTTGTCTATCATTGTATACTACCTTAATTATTTTAATTTTTTTTTAGGTAATATCAGGCCCAGCTCCACAGACATTACTCAGACATTACGCAAGGAAATTAGCATTAAAAAAAATATTGCATTCACATCAAAGACTTTCGTTCACTCATTGTGATTCCCATTAAAAATAAAATTGATATCCCAAACTCTGATCATTACATTTTGTTTAACCTTTCTGAAACAAAATATTCATTTACATCTGTATAAGAATTATTACTAGCTAGTAAAGTAGAATTATTTTATATGTACAGCCACTTAAAACCTAGTCATTGTACACCTGTGATGAAATAAAGTTATGATTTAACAGAGCAAGGCAATGCTTTCTACCATTTTAATAAAAACAAATGTGTAAATCGTGAAAAATAATCTTCTGTTTGGGCAGAGTAGACTATCATCTTTTCAGTAATAAATAAATGTTATCATTTCCAATGAGCATAAGAGATTGATAGGATTGAATACAGGATTCTCCTGAAGGCTCTACTAAGGCACATAGAAAATGACGAGGTGGTTGGTGACAACCAACATGGCTTAACTAAGAGCAAATTGTGCCTCACAAATTTGATGGCCTTCTATGATGGGGTTATAGAGTTGGTGGGTAAAGGAAGGGCAACTGATGTCATCTACCTGGACTTGTGCAAAGCATTTGATACTGTCCCACACAACAACCTGGTCTCTAAATTGCAAAGACATGGACTTGATGGATACATGGACCACTGCATGTATAAGGAATTGGTTGGATGGTTGCACTCAAAGAGTTGCGGTCAATGGTTACGTGTCCAAATGCAGATCAATGACAAGTGGTGTACTTCAGGGGTCAGGACTGGGACTGGCAGTGTTTAACATCTTCGTTGGCAACATGGACAGTGGGAATAAGTGCACTCTCAGCAAGTTTGCTGACAACACCAAGCTCTGTGGCGCAGCTGACATGCTGGAGGGAAGGGATGACATCCAGAGGGACCTTGACAGGCTGGAGAGGTGGGCCTGTGCAAACCACATGAAGTTCAACAAGGTCAAGTGCAAGGTCCTGCAGATGGGTCGGGGCAATCCCAAGCACAGATACAAGCTGGGAGGAGAACGGATTGAGAGCAGCTGGGAGGAGAAGGACTTGTGGGTGTTTGTTGATGAAAAGATCAACATGAGCTGACAATGTGAACGTGCAGACCAGAAAGCCAACCTGATCCTGGACTGCACCAAAAGAAGTGTGGCCAGCAGGCCAAGGGAGGTCATTCTCCCTCTCTGCTCTCAAGAGACCCCACTTGGAGTACTGTGTCCAGCCCTGAGACCCCCAACACAAGAAGGACATAGAGCTGTTGGAGCAAGCCCAGAAGAGGACCATGAAGAGGATCAGAGGGCTGAAGCACCTGGCTTATGAGGAAAGGCTGAGAGAGTTGGGGTTGTTCAGCCTCATAACAGCCTTCCAATATCTGAAGGCGGTCTACAGCAAAGCTGGAGAGGGACCTTTTACAAGGGAATGTAGTGATAGGGCAAGGGGTAATGGCTTTAGACTGGAAGAGGGTAGATTTAGGTTATATATTAGGAACAATTTATTTACTATGAGGGTGGTGAGACACTGGCCCAAAGAAGTTGTGGCTGTCCACTCCCTGTAATTTTATCTGTGTGAAGTTACTTTCACCAGCTCTGTGTCTTTCTCTTCCTGAATTTAGGTGCCTGTTCAACACTGACTCACAGGAAAAACCATCACTCGCTGAATGATGACCACTACCAGGAACACTTGCATCAAAATTTTACAGGAAATATATCTCTTATATGATGGTTATCAATTTGAGCGATACGTTAAGGTAACAAGCCAAAATAATGTATGAGAGAGTAGTACTACACTCTCAAAGGTATTTTCATAAGGTCTGGGTTTTTTCAGGGACAGAGGGCCTGATCTTGATTGATTGACTTATTTAACATATTCCATCTCCCCATCTGTCTTTCTTGTATCCTTCAGTTAACTGGAAGATTTACTTAAACAAGTCACCAAGATCCAGTATTCTTCACAAATCTTCTTACCCCACAGTCACCACAGTGGCACCATTGCAGTTTACAGCTACTTGGACTTTTCACTGATTCAGCCAAAATTATGTTTGCTGTATACTGAAGCAGGAAACTTTTCCTGGTAATGATCTCATTAGACTGTGATAAATAACCTCCCCAGGGAGGTTATCAAAACCATGTCATCAGCATTATTTAAACCTTCTACCCCTCTTAATCATTTTTATTATTTCATTGTCGAAACCAAAGCTAAGATTGGAAATCCCATTGTACTGGGTTCATGGTTAAATGCAGTCCTTGCCCTGAAGCGCTTAACTTCTAATTACATTAGACAGGTGTGACAGCAATGTTCAAAATGTCACAAACATTTTTAAAGCTTGCCGCAGGTTTGACACCAATACCACCTCAGGCTTGAAATGTAAAAAACGTAAAATAATAGGACCAGGATTTTCAAAGAAATGTGAGACTTGCACAGAAAATAGGAAATAGGTGCCTGAAGTGGGATAAGTTAGAGACTAGAAGTTTATATTCACAGTTTTCACCCTCTCTCTTTTTTAATTGTGCTGTTATTTTCATTTCCATGAGAAATTTTCTTTCTTGACATACAGCAAATAATGCTTTATCTAACATGATACTGCAACATTGGTGACATTTTTATTGGCTTATCTAGCTAGATAGGTTTAATCCCTGGCACACTGGAGAGAGGAAGGAACATGAGGTGACCTGTTAATTAAATATTATATACAGTTCATCTCAATGGGCTTCTCAGCACTGAGTCACAACACATTCACGTACTTTAAATGTAATCACTTATACAGAATCACAAAATAGCTTGAGTTGGAAGGGATCTTAAAGGTCATATAGTCCAACCACCCTGCCATGGGCAGGGACATCCTCCACTAGAACAGGTTGCTCAGGGCCTCATCTAACCTGGCCTTGAATGCCTCCAGGGACAGGGAATCCATCACAACTCTGGGAAACCTATTCCAGTGTTTTACAACCCTCATAGTGAAAAACAACTTCCTTATATCCAACCTAAATCTACCTTCCTTCAGTTTAAAACCATTACCCTTTGTCCTATCAAAACAGGCTCTGTTAAAAAGTCTGTCTCTATCTTGCTTATAGGCCCCCATTAGGTATTGAAAGGTGGCAAAGAGGCCTCCTTGGAGCTTTGTCTTCTCCAGGCTGAACAATCCTAACTCTCTCAGTCTTTCCTCATAGGACAGGTGTTCCAGGCCTCTGATCATTTTTGTGGCCCTTCTCTGGACTTGTTCCAACAGGTCCATGTCCTTCCTGTGCTGAGGGTTCCTGAGCGGATGCAATACTCCAGGAGGTGTCTTACCAGAGCAGAGTAGAGGGATAGAATCACCTCCCTTGATCACAGTTCTTTTGATGCAGCCCAGGATATGGTTGGCCTTCTGGGCTGCAAGGGTACATTGCTGGCTCGTGTCCAGCCTTTCATCTACCTCTACCCCCAAGTCTTTCTCAGCAAGGATGCTTTCAATTCCTTGATCCCCCAGCTGGTATTGATACTGGGGGTTACCCCAGCCTAAGTGCAGGACCTTGGACTTCTCTTTGTTGAACCTCACAGGGTTCCACTGGGTCCANTCTCTTTGTTGAACCTCACAGGGTGCTCTAGCTTCTCTAGCTTTTCTAGGTTCCTCTGAATGGCATCCTGTCCTTCAGATGTGTCAGCTGCACCACTTTGCTTGGTGTCATCCATGAACTTGCTGAGTGTGCACTCAAGCCTATTGTCTATGTCATTAATAAAGATACTAAACAGTACTGGCCCCAACACAGACCCCTGGGGGACACCACTTGTCAGTGGTGCCCATTGCGATATTGAGCTGTTGACCACTACCATTTGGATGCAACCATATAACCAATTCCTCATCCACTGAACAGTCCACTCACAAAATCCATATCTCTCTAGTTTAGAGAGAAGGATGTCATGGAAGGCCATGCCAAAGGTCTTACAGAACAGATGTAAGGTCCAGACAGACGACATCTATAGCCCTCCCTTTGTCCTTATGGAGGTTGGTCAGGCAGGACTTGTCCTTGGTGAAGTCATGCTGATTGTCTTGAATCACCTCCCTGTCCTCCATGTGCCTTAGCATAGCTGCTAGGAGGATCTGTTCCATGATCTTTCCAAGCACAGAGGTGAGGCTGACAAGTTAGTAGTTCCCAGGGTCGTCCTTTATCCTCTTTTTAAAAATGGGTGTAATGTTTCCCTTTTTCCAGTCACCAGGGACTTAACCTGACCACAATGACTTTTGAAATATCATGGCAAGTGATTTGGCTGCTACATCAGCCAATTCCTTCAGGACTCCAGGATGCATCTCATCAGGTTCGATAGACTGATATGTATCCACATTCCTACAGGTGTCCTGAACTTGATGTTCTCTTACAGTGGGAGGGACTTTGCCTCCCCATGTCTGTGAGTCATTCCTTCCACTCGAGAGGTGCCAGAGGAGGGATTTCCAGTGAAGACTGAGGTAAAAAACGTTGACTACATCTGCCTTCTCCTGGTTCATTGTTATGAGTTTGTCAACCTTGCTTATCAGGGCAGGTATGCTTTAACTGACCTTCCTTTTCTGGCTGACATATCTGTAAAAGCCCTTCTTATTATTCTTTACATCCCTTGGCAGGTTCAACTCCAGCCATGCCTTGGTCTTCCTAACTTCATCCCAACAAAACTGGCTAGCATCCCTGTACTCCTCCCAGGTTACCTGTCCCTGCTTTCACTGTCTGTGCATTTCCTTCTTGCCCCTTATTAGTCTGGTCAGCAGGCTTTGGCTCAGCCATACTGGTCTTTTGTCATCCTTGCCCGATTTCTTGCACCTGGGGATCGCAAGCTCTTGGGCTCTATAGAAAATGTCCTTAAAGATCTGTCAACCCTCTTCTCCCCCTTGTTCCTGAGGGCAGTTTCAATGATGTTTTCCATAGAGCCCAGGAGCTTGTGGTCCCCAGGTGTAAGAAATCCCTGGAAATGTTCAGGGTCAGGTTGAATGGGGCCCTGAGAGCCCTGGTCTACTAGAGGATGTCCCTGCACACGACAGGGGCATTGAACTAGATGAACTTTAAGGTCCCTTACAACTCAAGTTAGGCTGTGATTCTGTGACTTCAGGAAGGCTGACTTTGGCCTCTTCAGGGACCTGCTTGGTAGAGTATCATGGGATCAAGCCTTGGAGGGAAAAGGGGCCCAAGAGAGCTGGTTCATATTCAAGGATCACCTCCTCCAAGCTCAGGGGCACTGCATCACAACAAAAAGGAAGTCAGAAAAAATGCCAGGAGGATTACATGGATGAACAAGGAAATCCTG
>VZRW01009728.1:4088-25532 GCA_013398125.1 Aegotheles bennettii | reverse complement strand
TGCTGAAGGCCAGGTTGGATGGGGATTGGGGCGCCCTGGTGTGGTGGGAGGTGTCCCTGCCCATGGCAGGGGGAGGCACTGGATGGACTTTGAGGTCCCTCCCAACCCAAACCAGTCTGGGATTTGGTGATTCTATGAACTGGGCAAGAAGTGCTGGCTGGGTGGGATTTGGATGGGTCTTGAAATCAACTGCCAAGGGCTGATCTTGAGTTTGGGGCTGAAAAGGTCGATATCCAAGCGCTGTGCCCAAAAAAAGCTGCACTTCCCCCAGATTCTTCCCTCAGGACCCAGCTTGACCCAGGAGAAAGCCCATCCTGAGGAAACCGGGTGAGTTAACTGGTTTGCACTGGTTTTGATGCACTCACCTTTCCTCCCTCTGCAGGGTTCACCAGCCTGGTGGCAGCTTTGATGTGTGTCACGATGCCTGACCACGCCAGCGCCAGCCTCCCGCCGGAGGAGCGGGTCCGAAGGCTGATCCAGGTGGGAAGTGCTGTGGAGGTGAATGAGGACGTCCCCCCGCGCCGCTACTACCGCTCAGGGGTGGAAATGCTCCGCATGGCAACCATTTACTCAGAGGAAGGCAACCTGGAGCATGCCTTCATTTTATACAACAAATACATCACGTAAGAGCGGCGTCGCTTCGGGTCTCGTCAGTACAAGGAGCTGTGGGGTTGGGGTTGTGTGTTCTGAGCGTGGCTGAACATCGTGGGGAACTGGAAGAACTGGGTTTGATCCAGAGCTCTGCTCTTTCCAAGTTGCACTTCCCGCAGAGGTGAGGATACAGCTGGTTAGGAGTGACCAGGAGATGTTGGAAAGGTGTGAGGTGCAAGCCCACAAACACCACTCGCCTCTTGGCAGGAGGTTGGTGAAATTCTCTTGGAAATCAGGCTGGTCTCATGTCCCTCTTTCCCTCTGGTCAGCAGGAGGGAGGGTTGGGTTCCTCCTGTGTTGAAGCTTCCTGGTGTTTTATCACCTCAGGGCAGCCTTGATTGGATTGGGAAGGATCAGTGGCCAAGGATCTCTGTGGATGGCTGGCAGGGATCCGTGGCCAAGGATCTCTGTGGGTCCATGGCCAAGGATCTTGGTGGGCCACTGGCAGGGATCCGTGGCCAAGGATCTCTGTGGGTCACTGGCAGGGATCCATGGCCAGGCATCTCTGTGGGTCACTGGCAAGGATCCGTGGCCAAGGATCTCTGGGTCACTGGCAAGGATCCGTGGCCAAGGATCTTGGCAGATCCATGGCAGGGATCCATGGCCAAGGATTTCCATTTACCTGGAAAAGATCTAGTCTGGTTGGTGGTTTCCCTAATAAACCAGCTTTGGAGGAGAGCCTGCTTTAAGTTACTACCCCACGTAAGTTACTATAGCCTTTTACAGCAGGCAGTGAGCTCCTCCTCCAGGTGTGGGGACCAGTTGTAGGTTTAGTTTGACATCTCAGGAAGAATATTGTTTCCTCTCCTCCCCCACCACAGACACACAAGAGTTTTGGGTCCAAAGAACCTGATTCCCATCAACCAGTGAATTTCCTGGGTGCTGAGCACCCTTCTAGGAAGCCCCAGATCGTGTATAAACCCAGCCAAGACCCTCTTTGGTGTTCCAGCTGCCAGGTCTCCAGCTTTAGGGTCTACAATCTGTGTGGACAAGTTCAGAGCTGCCTTTTCTTGCTGCCACCTCCTCAGCTGCCCAGAAAAGAGCCATCTTGGGGCTGAAACCTGGAGCGTGCGCCGTGCCAAGGCGGTGACGTGGGCTCAGGTCTGGATCGTGTCTGAGTACGCGCAGCACAGATGTGTTCCTCTCACTGCAGCTCTGCCTGACAGCTGATCCTCAGAGAATATCCCAACAGCACAGAGTGTCCTCTTCCCATGGGATTTGTGGCCAAAAGGCTGTCCCTCTGTTTTGCCCAGTGCCACTCTGCTCTGGTCTCTGCTGTGCCCGTGCTGCCTGCTTATCCGGACTCTGGTTGACATCTCCGTGGGCATTTTCTCCTCCTTCCCCCCCGTGCGCAGGGTTCCTGCCCCTTAAACCCAACACATTTTTCTCTGCTTAGCTTTTCTTCCTGCCTTGCACTTCCTGAGCTTTTATGGGCATTGTAGCAAGTGCTACGAGTGTAAAACCCTCGGGAAGGTTTCCAGGCTGGTTACGTTGCCGGGCCTGAAGGAGAAACTCTTTTAACTAAACAAATGAACTCAAAGCACCTTTGCTGTTTCATTATAGCAACGATGGGTGCTGGCTTGTGTTCTCTCCAGCACCTTTCAAATGCTGGTGGCATTTACGTTAAGCCTGGCTGAAAAAACCTGCCCTTGGAGGTGTAGCTTGTCCACATGGTGAATATGAGCCCTGGATTTTCTGGATGGTCACTTATTGGCACAGAAGAGGTGAAGTGATAGGTTTGGTGGGGGGGTTTCTAGGTGTCCTTCCCCCACGGGATGATCCAGGGGCACAGAGCCTCTCGCAGGACTTGCTCTGCTCTTCTCTTTCTAGAAACAGGACCTGAATTCTTCCCCCATCTGCAGCCAGGGCTGTGGCTGGCCTTTCCCAGAGCCCAACTTTGCCTTCTGGAAGAGCAGGGCTCCAGCCGGGAGGAATACAGGAAAGACTCCGAGCTTGGCATGCTTGGGAGTGAGGTGTGGTCTGTGGGACTTCAGGAAGGTGGATGTCCCTTCATTTCCCCTTACAGCACTCGGAATCACCGCAAGGGACCTCTTGAGATCACCCAGTCCAACCCCCCTGCAAAAGCAGGGTTACCCAGAGCAGGTGGCACAGGATCATGGCCAGGAGGGCTTTGGATGCCTCCAGAGAAGGAGATTACACACCACACTCTCTCTGGGCAGACTCGCCCAGTGCTTGGTCACCCTCAAGGGAAAGAAGTTCTTCCTCGTGTTCAGATGGAGCTTCTTGTGTTCCAGTTGATGTCCATTGCCCTTTGCCCTGTCACTGGGCACTACTGAGAAGAGTCTGGTCCCATCCTCGTGACACCCCCCTGTAGATATTGATCAGAGTTGATGAGATCCCCTCTCAGTCTTCTCCTCTTCAGGCTGAACAGCCCCAGGTCTCCCAGCCTTCCCTCGGGAGATGCTCCAGTCCCCCCATCATCACTGTAGCCCTTTGCTCGTCTCTCCCCAGTAGCTCCTTGTTCCCCAAGGCTGAGCTCAAGGTCTGAATTGCACAGGACACCTGACTTGGAGAGCCTTCGGGTTTGAGGCAGTCCTGGGAGCATCTCAGGAGAGATCCATGCTGGGACTCCCCCTGAGGCAGCCAGTCCACTGCTTGACCACCTGCTCCATCTCCTGCAGGTCCTTTGGCTGCACAGCAGCTCTTTCCTGTGTGGAAGTGAAGCCCTCATGGGAAGGCAGCATAGATACCTCTAAGAATAACTAGGCTGGACATGTACCACATGTTTCTTGTCACCTTATAAGACATCTGCTTGTCTTCTTGAACAGCTTCTTCTTCGTTGATCTGAGTGGGTGTTTTCCTTGAATCACCATCAGGTTTGAGTTTCCTAGGGGGAAATAAAGAAGAAAAAAAAAAAAGGCATGGATTTTTCTGTGGTGTTTGGGCTCCTGGTTTGCCTGCCTGGCTGGAAGCTGCTGGGATTGGCTCCGGGGTTTGCGTGGGGTGTCACAAGAGACGCTGGCTTGGCGTGCGTGCTGCAGCAGGGCTTAAAAATAACCTCTGATGTGGCTGCTCGGTGCCAAACAGCTGCTGCTCATAGTGGACTGGGGAGCAGGAGGAGGTTTGAACAAGCCTAAAACTCCTGGCGATGGGAGCAGCAGGTTTCAGTCTTGCCAAGCCTCAGCTGGGCTGTTCATAGGGAACGTGAACCGTTCCTGCCCATCTCTGCCTCCATCCCAAGCCCGCTGCTGTCTGCTCCTGCCCCAGAGTTTTCCTCTGGCTGCCCAAGTCCTCTTCTCATCCCACTGCCCACTTTTTCCCCCCTTCCTGACTTGTGGAAATCCAGCTGTCTCTGCTGGTTTTTCCATCCTCCCCAGGCCAGCATCTGCTCTTAATCCTTCTTAATTAATCCCTTCCATTTTAATCTGCTAGCTGCTGGCAGTGATCACAGCCTTGTTTTGTCTCCTCGACACAGTGACCTACTTCGTAACCACCAGCCAGGAGCAGGGACCTCGCTGGGTTTTTGGAGGGAGCAGCAGCTTCTCCATGGCTCCAGGCTGTGCCATGGTTATGCTGATCCTGCAGCTGCTGGCAGGAGCATCCTCACGCTCTCCGTGGCCAACAGGAGCATTCAGAGCTGCAAAGAGTCTTTTCATTTCCCAGGGGACTGAGGTTTTGAGGCAGCTGGGTTCACTTACCACACACATGGAGGCTTCTCGGCGTGAAGAGCATCCTCGCTCTGTCCATGCAAAGTTTTTCCCACTTGGCTCTGCTTGGTTTGTTTGTGCTGCTCCTTGGGGAACAGTCTGGTCCTCACACCCCTACTCCTGGGTGCAAGGCTGCTCTCTGAAGGAGCTGAAGCACATCCTCCTTTGGATGCTGAAGAGCTATGAAGGAGAGCAGGGTTTATTTGCATTATGCCCGTGGGCTTTGTGGACACTCACAGCTTGCAGGAGGCAAGGACCCAGCTAAGCTCACCATGAGCTCGCCCTGAGCATGCAGTCAGCTCGTGAGACTTGTTTGCAGAGATAACTCAGGGGTGCCTCACGCCTGGGGAGCCTCATAGAGCCAAACCAGAGGGAATTGCCCCATATTTGCAGTTTTTATTCCTTGTTTTACTGCTCGCGGTGCTCTTCATCTTCACAGTGTCCTGCAGAGCTCCCTGGAAGGAAGGGGTGATTATCCTGCTTGTAGAGAAGCTGAAGATGATCCTGTTTGTAGTCATGCTGGGAGTGGGGTGATGCTGAGCTCAGTCTTGATTTCCCTCCCCAAAATCTGCACAGAAACAGCCCTGAAATACAGCTCTGACCTCCTTGGTGTGGTCAGGCCAGAGAGCCGAGAGGCTCCTGATGCAGCAGCTGGGGATGTTAAGTTGCTTTTAGCTTACCTGTGAGTTTTCTCTTCTCAAGGTCTGAGTTAATTTCCCCAACTCTTGTGCAAACTGTTTGTTCCCCAGTGCAGAAGGACAACGTGAGCACTGAGTCAGCCGAGTCCTTGGGCTCCTGTGTTAATCCCCTTGGATGCTCGCAGAGGTGTAGGCAGGTGCTCAAGGACCTTCCTGAATCACTGCCAGTGTCCTTGGTGTTTTAGACTGGCTCATTAATGTCCCTGTTCAAAACAAATGGATTTATCCCTGAGGATCATCTCCGAAGCCCAGGTGGAAGAAAAATGCGAGGTGCTCCCCTGGGACTGAACAAGATCTGCCATGAGGGAGGGTTTCCTGCGGGAAGACAGACAACTGTCCTGGTTTTGGGAAGCACAGGGAGGTGGCAGAGCAAGGGGACAGTGCTGGAGGGGAGTGATCCACACCCCTAAAAATGCCACTTACTGCCTCGTGCCAGTCCCTTTCTGCTGTGACTCAGAAATGTGGTTTCTCTCCTGTTTTTGCAGGCTCTTCATCGAGAAGCTGCCGCAGCACCGTGATTACAAAACAGCCGTCATACCCGAGAAGAGGGAGACAGTGAAAGTAAGTAGTAACGTTGCCAGGTCTTTACTGGCTGCTGTTGGGAATGTTTTGGGGTCATAGAGCTTGGGTTTTCATGGCCCTGGGGTGAGTGACCCACACAAACACTGAGAAGCCTCAGTTGGACCAAGCAGTCCTGACCCCTTGGGAGTTCTGATTTGGGTTCTTCTTGCTCCATGGTCCTTGCCCTGGGCTGGCTGTGGTTGTCCAGTTTATTTTCTGTTGAGCACCAGGGCATCCTTTCTTTCCTGCTAAACTTTTTAAACACCACTTGGCTTTTCCATGTGTGGTGGCTGGATGCCCAACATGGTGGTCCTCCAATCCTTGGAGATCGCTCATGGCCACAAGCAGCAGCTGCTGTTCCTCTGCTCAACATTGACCAGAAGAGCAAAGGACAATGTTGCCAAAGCTCTTGCTCAGTGGTGGTGCTGTCTGTGCCACCTGGCTACAACATGATGGTGGAGCTGCTTGGCCCTTCCTGCCTCCTGGTTCGTAGTCTCTAGGTGCTACCTATCTGTTGATTCTTGTTCAGGGCTTGTTTCTCTCACCTTGGGGCTGTCACACTCTCACCACCTTGTTTCCTCCCTTCAGAAACTGAAAGAAGTAGCCTTCCCCAGAGCTGAAGAGCTCAAGGAGGAGCTATTAAAGAGGTACGCCAAGGACTATGCTAAGTACAAGGAGCAGAAGGTGAGTGAGAGGAGACTGGAGGCCTCTGCTCCCCAGGAGACCCTCAGCTACAAAGGGTTTGGAGAAGGGCAGGTCTCCAGGGCTCCCTGGGGGCTTTGAAACGGGACGTCTGGGGAGCCCCAGGTGCATCCCTTTGTCCCTTTTCATTGTGCATCCTGGAGGCAGGCTGAGCCTGGACTCTTGTTTGGTGGTTCTTTTCTCTTGGTCCCAACACGAAGTCTAGGTCTGACAATCAGCAGGTGGCTCGTGTCAGCGTGGGCAAAGATCTGGGGTTCTGTGGGCAAAGCAGTAAACTCTGCAGTTGGTTTTGCTGCGATTTTAGGGATAGGATAGAGGGAAACCAACCTGGAATTCTACTTCTGTGAAAGAGGGAGGGCAAGGCAGCAGTTTTCCTGCCCTGGTCTGACCGGCTCTTCCAAGGGCAGTGTTGGATCTCTTAAAAGCTGAAGCTTCCTTGCAGCTTTGGTGATCACCTTTTGCAGACCCTTTAGAAGTAGTTTGGGATTGCTGAGGGTCTGCAGCACTTCGTGTTCTGCCTCAAGCTGGTGTGCCCCTGCCTGCTGATTTCCCTTGGCATATTTCTTTCGAGGTCCATATGATCTTTCGAGGTCCCTTCCAACCCCTAGGATTCTGTGATTCTCCTTGCAGAAGGAGGAGGAAGAGGAATCTGCACGCACTTTGGCTTTGCAGCAGCAGCTGGAAGAGGAGAGGAATCGGGTAGCCCTCATGAAGCAGCAGCAGGCAGAACAGGAGCAGTTTCATGCCTTTGAGGAGATGATTCGACGGCAGGAGCTGGAGAAGGAACGTCTAAGGATAGTGCAGGAATTTGGGAAGCCGGAGCCGAGTCCCGAGTCTCTGGATGGACCCCTCATCCCTGGCGTGGAAAAGCCCCCGACTGATTTAATTGCAAAAGTTCCCATCTCTCCAGCTCACCCTGCAAGTCCATCAGCGGGGACTGTCCCATCCAAACCTCCTGTTGTGGACAGATCTTTGAAACCCAGTGCTCTGGGGAGCACAGACAACAGTTAGTACTCCTCAGGGCACCCTTCTCCCTCACTGGGCCTGGGCCAAACACAGCCAAGGAGCTGATTATTTGTCTGGGGGTCTCTTGGAAGTGTCTGATCATGGCTCCATCCCATCTGGGGGTTTGGCCTTCCGAGTCACTGGATGTTCTCCTTGTTGTCCAGGAAAGGTTTGCACAGCTGGAGAGAACTGGGAGCTCCTGGGAATCACCCCCTTCACTTCTCCAGCCCACCTCTGTGCTGATCTCAAGCCTGTTTGGCTTTCCTAGATCCCAGTTGTTGGAGATGGAGGTTTAGTTCCTGGCTGGGCTGACTCAGTTCTCCTCCTGACCGAATTCTCCTGCCAAATACAGCTCCAAAATACTGATTTGGACATTTCCAAATGGCTGCTTCTTGACTAGTGACACATTTACTTTAAATGACATTTATTTGTGTATGTGGTTTCATTTTCATTAACAAAACACTGGGGTTTTTTGACACACTGCTAAAGGTGTCTCTATGAAGTGTCACAGTCTTCATGTCCCTGTGACTGCCATTGTAAGAGCAGACATTAGAGCAGTTAATGTTTCCAGGCTGAATTTTTTCAGTCTGTTCCCTTCAGTACTGACCCAAGGGACCTTTTCTCCAGTGTCCCCAGCTGTCCTTGCTCACTGCGCTCCCGTTCTCCCCACAGATACAAGTATGGATGTCCTTCGCCAGGTCATTGTCCCTAGGGAGCTCTGTCAGAAATTCCTCCAGCTGGCTGATGCCAACACTGTCCGGGGTGTGGAGACGTGTGGGATCCTCTGTGGGAAGCTGGTAAGGAAATAATCCTGACTGAGACCCTGGAAGTGGCTCAGGGGGCTTTTGTCAAGGGGCAATAGCTTTGAAAATGGCCAGAAGTCCCCAGTTTTTGCCACAGAAGGCTGTTGTGCACTTACACCCACGACCAGGCTTTCGTGTGAGCGTTAGGGATGATCTGCCGCTCCTCCTCCATTTGATGTTAGGGTTTCTTCACATCAAGAGAGGTTCTGGCCGCCCCATCCCCATGGGTGTTCAGCTTCCTCTCTCCCATTGCTGACTCTGCTGGGTGCCTGCTTCCAGCATCCCTGCATTGCACAGGCAGCTCCAGTGACTTATCCTGTTGGTACCAGCAGGATTGAGGTGTCCCAGCTGCGAACTAGAACCCTCACCCAGAAAAAACACCAACTGGAGGCAGTTAGTTCTCCCCTGAAAGGTTTTTCAGCTCCAGCCTGTCTCCCCTGTGTCACTCAGGGCTGCTTTGCTTGCAGAGGTTTGCCTTGAAATGAAGTTGTTTGATGTAGCAGCTTTCTGCAACCCAGCTGCCTCCAGACACTTGATGATTCTTTAATTCTGAGGCGTCATCTCCTGGTGAGTGGAGAGATTCACTCTGGTGGGCGTCCAGGATGTCTCTGAGCTCTCATGGGTGCTCTGCACAGCAGTGAAAATGAAATAGGAAGCCGTGGGTCACGCTCAGACTCAGAAAATCCTGTGACTCCTTTGTCAGTAACTTGCAGTTAGAGTTTCTGTGACCTGTGAATGGACGCTGGATGCATCCGTGGGCTGTTTCCAGTGCTGCTGTCCCCCTGGCTGGGCCCCTGAGTGATGAGCACAGAAGTATCCAAAGCATAGGAAATTACCTTTGCAGCAGTGGGTGGCAGTGGCATTTCCTGCTCGGGGGGTGCAGGGTGGGTAACAGCTCCCCTGTGCTGCCTTCCAGATGAGGAATGAGTTCACCATAACCCACGTCATCGTTCCCAAGCAGCACGGAGGCCCCGATTACTGCAACACGGAGAACGAGGAGGAGCTCTTTGTGATCCAGGATCAGCATGGCCTTGTTACACTAGGCTGGATCCACGTGAGTCTCTTGGTCCTTGTCTCACTTCCCACCTGCCCTTGCATTCCCCCAGGAGGGAAAGGGGTGCGTGGAGGAGAATTTCCTGGAGGAGACCGCACGGAGCGGGGTGACATCCTCATCATTTCTCCCTCTGGTCAGCTACTCAGTCGCTACTCACACCGCTGAAGAAATCCAGCCCTGTGTTAAGTTTGGGAAGTTTCCCTTCCTAAAGCATCAGGTCCTTTGGAAGTGGGATATTGGGCACGGAGCTCGTGTTTCATCCAGCTAAAAGCTGACTCCAGAGGCACTGCTGGGGCACCCCGAGCTCCTGCTGTCAGTTCAGAGCCTCTCCCATGGTGCATCCCTGTAGTAGCGCAGCTTCTCGCAGGCAGAGCCGTGTGCTGCTCTGCCACGGGATGTGCCAGCTCCGGATTCCTCCTCTGGCTTCCGTGCTGCCCTGCTGCCTGTCCCCACGGAGCCTTTGGCAGTCGGATTGGTGCCAAGCAAAACGTTTGGTGCTGCTGAGTAATCTCTCGAAAGCAGCAGCTGCCTCCCGGGCTCTGACAAATAAACGCCTGCTGCGTGTGCCTGAGATGTGCAGGGTGTCTGCTTTTGGTGTTAACTCTTCAGTGACAGCCCCGGGACACCAGGGGACCCTCAGGAATCCCTTTGACCTCCCTGCTGGTCTTGGCAACAAAAACCAGACAAGCAAAAGGAGAAGGAGCTTTCAGGAAGAGTTGGGCTGTGAAATGTGGAGTTGGGCGAGGTGGGGGTTGTCTATGGCCATCGTGGTGGAATGCGATGTCCTCAAGTGCCTTGGCAGTGTCTTACGTGCCTGGTGGTGGTGTGCCCTGGGGGTGGCTGCACTTCAGAAAGATGTGAGGTGACCTGCACACATGCAAGGACAGTGTTGGGCCTTCAGGTGTTGCTTTCCATGGGATATGGCCAGAAATGTCAAGTTCCTCCTGTGATTCATAGCATCACAGACTGGTTTGGGTGTGAAGGGATCTCAAAGCCCATCCAGTGCCACCCCCTGCCATGGGTAGGGACACCTCCCACCACACTAGGCTGTTCCAAGCCTGTTCCAATCCATCCAACCTGACCTTCAACACTGCCAGGCAGGGGCAGCCACAGCTTCTCTGGGCACCCTGGGCCAGGCTCTCACCACCCTCACACCAGAGAATTTCTCCCTCCCATCCCATCTCCATCTGCCCTCTGGCACTTGGAACCCGTTCCCCCTCGTCCCATCACTCCCTGCCCTTGGCACCAGTCCCTCTCCAGCTTTCCTGGAGCCCCTTCAGGCACTGGAAGGTGCTCCAAGGGCTCCCTGGAGCCTTCTCTTCTCCAGGCTGAACATCCCCAACTCTCTCAGCCTGGCCCCAGAGCAGAGCTGCTCCAGCTCTTGGAACATCTCCATGGCCTCCTCTGGACTCGCTCCAACAGCTCCAAATGGAAAAGAGGAGCAGATGTTTTGGGACAATCCAAAATAGTTTTCAGTGTGGGAGCATGTCCTCTGTGCCATCTGAGGAGCTGTGTCTCTTCTCTGTTACAACCTTCTTTCGGCAGATGTGGTCTCTTTGGACTAGTTCTCCAACCCTGCTGGAACTACCTCTCTTTTGTGTCTCCTGTCTTTCAGACTCACCCCACGCAGACAGCCTTCCTCTCCAGCGTCGACCTGCACACGCACTGCTCCTACCAGATGATGTTGCCAGAGTCCATTGCTATCGTGTGTTCTCCGAAATACCAGGAGTAAGTATGGATGTGTGGTGAGGAACCAAAAGGTCAATACCTTCTGAGGAGGCTTAGACCTTCTACCCAACCTGTTCCAGAAGGTTGGCCACCATCCATCGGATTCCTGATGTGGGAATAAAATGTTGAGACAGTGATCCAGTGTTGCTCGAGATGAGCAGCTGCAAATGTTCTCCTTCAGACATGGAAGGAGATGTTTCTGTTTGCTTCGAGCTACACAGAGCTTGTGTGTGTTTGCTCTAGGACAGGGTTTTTCAAGCTGACGGAGCACGGCCTGGAGGAGATCTCTTCCTGCCGGCAGAAAGGATTCCACCCACACTCCAAAGACCCCCCACTCTTCACTGTAAGTTACCCTGCCAGGGTAGGCTGTAGGACCATGAGTTGGCATCTTGGACACTTCACTTGAGTTTGTATTGGTGTCGAGGTGACCCAGGGCATGAGGGTCAGCCTGGCATGGGCTCGTCCCTTCCTCAAGCTGAGGTACAAACGCTTCCTGACTCTTGGCACACGTTGGAGGTGCCATGCAGAAACAGGTCAAAGCAGCAGTGTTTGAGAGAGATCTGGATTTGTGTGCTCCTCTGGTCTTGGTCTGGCACCAGGCAGTTCCCGCTCCCAGGGATGTTCTGTGAAGGGTGCTGGGTGGGTCAGGAGGTAGAGGAGACTCAACCTGAGCTCCAAGGGCAGTTGAGTGAAGGGCGCTGGGCGGGTCAGGAGGTAGAGGAGACTCAACCTGAGCTGTGAGGGGGTTCTGTGAAGGATGCTGGATGTATCAGGAGGTAGAGGAGAGTCAACCTGAGCTGTGAGGGTGTTCTGTGAAGGATTCCAGGTGTGTCAGGAGGTAGAGGGGACTCAACCTGAGCTCCAAGGGTTGTTCTGTGAAGGGTGCTGGGTGGGTCAGGAGGTAGAGGAGACTCAACCTGAGCTCCAAGGGGTGTTCTGTGAAGGATGCTGGATGTATCAGGAGGTAGAGGAGAGCCAACCTGAGCTGTGAGGGTGTTCTGTGAAGGATTCCAGGTGTGTTGGGAGGTAGAGGAGGCTCAACCTGAGCTGTGAGAACATCTGAATAACCCCCATTTCTCTTCCTCTCTCTTCCAGACCTGCAATCACGTATCAGTAGTGGAGAGAGATGTGGTCCTGATGGATCTCCGATAGGCCTCAACCGTTTACAGAAAACCACCTACCTTCCTTCTAGGCCTAGGGAAGTGTGGTTTTTTCCTCCTGTAGCAGATGATTTTGACCGTGTAGCGATCCTCCCCCTTCCTCCCCTAACCATCACGGTGGAATCGATACCCTGACCTCAGTGGGAACACATGAAACCTCAACGCCCAGCATCAGGCTGAGGTCCAAGGTGTGGGGAGAAGCTAACTGGAAACTCAAAGACAGAAGCTAACACTGAAGCAATTGTTTAAAACTCTAATCTACGGCTTGAACAGCTTCTTGGGTTTGTGGGGGGGGGTGTCCCTGTTATTTGCTGCAACCGTGAGGTGTGGGAACCTCTTCAAGTGCTCTCCAAAGTGGGACTTGCCTGGATGAACCCACGCTTTGTTTTGCCTCTCTCTGGGTTGCTCTGGTCTCAGCACAGCTGCCTGGATTAGATAAATTTTTGCTAGAGTTTAAGATTAAACCTTCCTAATCCCCTCCCACCCCGTGGAAGAACTGAGCTGGTGCGAGTCCTGCTTGCTGGTCCTCAGGAGTTGCCTGGTGGGGTGAGAAGGGCCCAGCTCTCCTCTGGGAACCCTGATTTCAGGTGCTGAGATGCAGCACAGCTTTGCACAAGCTGCTCCATCCCAGCAGCAAGGGGTTCCTGGTTCCTGATTTCCTTTTCCTGGATGGGGGGGATTCACTCTGGCCTTGTTGCTGGGGTTACCACGTGCTCTCGGTCTCTTGGCTTCAGTGTTGTGGTGTGAAGGCTCTGCGAGGCCATCACATCTCCAAGATGGGACTCCAGCGGCTTGTGCCACTTCGGTCCTCAAGGATCACCACTCCCTCATTGCCTCAAAGCAGTGTGAAGTCTGTCCTTGCCAAAAAACAAGCGTGACGTTGCCATTCTGTGGTACAGCAGCACCAGGGACTTATGAATTACTCTCGTTGGACACCAAGCAATGATTTTCCTTCCCGGTGCTCTCCAGGCTGAGCCTCCACCCCAGCAGCTGCCGACGTGGAAAGGGAAGACTCGGGATGCTGAGGTGGAAGGCAGCTGTCCTCCAAAGGCTGAGCGTGATCCCTGCCGGCTCCACATCCTCCAGCAGGATGCTGTGATGATCAGCAGCACATGGTTGTGTGGGGAGGAGGAGGAGGCTGGAGCCACCTTCCCACCTGGCGTGGGCACACACGTGTTCTGTGTCACCTCCTTGTACTTCTACACACAAAAGTCATGGGTGTACAGTCCAGCACCAATGCATTGTGTTGTCCTGGCTCAGTTTCTTCTTCCACTTGCGTTCTCTGAGTGGGTTGGAGGGGTCTGGTGTGGCTGAGAGCAGGGAGGGAGTTGATTTCTTTAGGGGTTGTGTTTATTTGCGGCAGCCTCCTTGACTCTGGCGTGAGAAACCACTGCTGCCATTGGGTTTGTGGTTGGTTTTTTGCAGTGGGAGGACAACGAGGGGACTGCAGGGCATCTGTGAGAACTTTGATTGAAACCACACTCAGGAGTGGGTTTTGCCTTGGTGCAGGGGTGTTCATCCCACGGGGATGCAGGGGATGAAAGCCCCATCCTGCAAAGCAGGTGGTGAACATCACAAGGGATTTATCTGAGCTCCTCAGCTCTGAGCTGACCCCAGCAGAGAGCACCAGGGGTGAGAGGAGCTGGTGGCAAAACCCCTGCTTCATTCCTAAGTTGTCCCAGTGACTGATAAACCCTCGTGGAGCATTTCTTGGATGCCTCTTAACGTGAGGGCTGTGTTTCTCACACCAGCAGCCAGCTGCTGCCTCCTGCCTGGCCCCGCTCTGGGAGCTGGGAGCTTTTTAATCACATTTTTTCACTTCAAGTCCCTGAGTCATCACTTTGTGCAGCGGGATGGGTGCTGATACCCTGGCAATAGAATCACAGAATCATTCAGGTTGGAAGGGACCTCCAGGGTCATCAAGTCCAACCTTGATCCCATCATAGAATCCTTCTGGTTGGAAGGGACCTCCAGGGTCATCAAGTCCAACCTTTATCCCATCATAGAATCATTCTGGTTGGAAGGGACCTCCAGGGTCATCAAGTCCAACCTTTATCCCATCATATTCCTGACCATTAGACCATCAGACCATGGCCTCAAGTGCCTCATCAACCCATTTTTTGAACACCCCCAGGGATGGTGACTCCACCACCTCCCTGGGCAGCCCATTCCAGTGCCCAACCACCCTCCCAGTAAAGAACTTCTTCCTAACCCACCCCATCTCTCCAGCTGCATGGATGAGACTGTTCTACCTTAAAATCACCCCAAACAGGGTTGGATTTGGTAGGAGCCAAACCCTCCCTTCAACCACGCGCTGCGGGGATGGCTTCTTCTCTGCAGCAGCACGAGTTGGGTGTCTGGGGGGGTTTCCTGCAGGCAGGGAGCGATGCTTATCTCTGCCTGAGGGATGGGAACAGACCCAAATCCCAGTCTGAACTCTCGTGGCTGGTTTGTCCATGCTCAGCCACAGCTCCAGAGGTTTGAAGTGTGAACGTTCCCCTTATACGGAGGCGCCGGGAGTTTTGAAATCCCACGGAAAAGCAGGGATCGCCCCCCTCCCTCGTCCTGCATTCATCCCAGCCCGGGCCGTGGGATGCTTGGCGTTCCTGTGAGCATCCCGGGGCCTTTGGCCACCCTCCCCAGGCAGAGCCGGCAGCTGGATTGGCTGTGATGGCCAAACCTTTCCTTTTTAGGCTGCGCGCCTGCTCCCGGGGCTTCGCCGCCGCGGTCCCGGCTCCCAACCGGCCTCGCTGAGGATTTCCCATCCCAGTGGGACCGTGGGTGTTTCGGGGGATCCTGCAGGGATGGGGAGCTTGGAGCCAACCCACCCATCCCTGGCAAACCCCAGGGATGGAGAAGCTTCAGGGATTTGGTGCTGCAGAGCGGGGTCTGGGGCTGAGAGCCCATGGTTTGCACCAGCCCAGGGGTTGGGGGTGTCTCTGTGGCTTTGGGCATGGTCCCCCCACCCCAGGAGGGGACAGGGTCCTGCCCCCAGCCCCACGCAGGCCCCAACATGGCCACGTCCCCTCCACCCAGACCTCTTCAAGCGCTGCCGTGGGTCACTGCCTCCATCCTACCCCCTATTTTATCTCCCCCCACTCTCTGCTGGGTTTGGGGTTAATTTTTGATTTGATTTGATTTTTGCAGCATGTCATATATGGCCACCTTTCGCCTCAGTGACCTCATGGTTGGAGGTGGACCAAGGGAACCAGGTCCCTGAGGCTCCAGGCGTGTGCTGGGGACGCCGACAAGTACGTGGCCAAGGGACAAATCCAACCCCCATGTGCTGAGGTTTCACTGGAGGAATGGGGACAACTGGGGCAGGGCCACCAACTGGGAGATGTTGGAGGTGCCAGCAGGCTGGGGGGACACCATGTCCCTGTCCTGCCCCGTGTGGTGACAGCCTGGAGTCTGCTCCCTCCTTCCAGGGGATGAGGGGGGGACACCAGGACTCTTGGGTGGTGGTGGTGGTGGGACCACCTTCTCGTAGTGGTGGTGGTGGTGGTGGTACCACCTTCTGGTGGTGGTGGTGGTGGTGGGACCCTGCAGCTCTTGGTCCTTCTCGCTGCACCAGTGCCTCGATGTCCCTGCTCTGAGCACAGCCCAGGACCCTGCAAAGGCCGCACACCCCGTGCCTCAGTTTCCCCCTCCGCAACCTGAGTCCTCATAGCTCTGGGTGGTGGCTCTGAAGCATCTCCCCTGCCTCCCCCCTGCCCCGGGTGCTCGGGGGGAGTCCCCGGTGCGGGACCGTTGCCCTTAAAAAGGCAGCCAGGAGTTTGGCAGCCGCTGGTTGGCCTCTGCGAGGGCTGCAGGTCCCTGCCAAGACCTCATCTGCAGGGCTGGGGGTGGCTCCAGCCCCCCCCTGTGCTGCACCAGGCAGCACCCATGACACCCCTTGGGGGTCCAGGCTCATCCTGCCTTCAAAACCCTCCCGGGGCAGGGGTGGGAGCTGGGTGAGCTCATGACACAGCGTTGAGCTCTGGACTCTCCAGTCCTGGCCCTCCTTGGGCTGAGGATTCAGGGGACTTTTGGGCCACCAAAAGTGGGGGCAGAGATAGAAATCCCATGGCAACATCCTGGGTGCTGGGGTGACACGGGGAAACCGAGGCCGGGAGGAAGGGAGACACCAACCCAGTGCAACCCTTGGTGATGCCAAATTCCCATCCTGGTGCCCCACGCCAGAGTCCCAGCACCCACCTCCACCCGGGTGGGGCTTCTCCACAGCTCTCCCCAGGAACCAGAGGTGCTTCCACCACCTCCTCGTTGCCGAGACCATCGCTTATAAGGACTTGTGCCTCACTTGTTTATCGGAGCGGAGCATAAAAGGAACAAACTCACAAATGGGATGTTGCCTCCCGAGTGCTACATTTTTCTTTCAATAATTAACCGTGCTGGGTCCTACCATCAGCCCGAGGTCAATTTAATGAAATAAAGCACCTTATATGGCCATATGGCTAACGCACCATCACTTAGCCTATTTAGGGTCTTTGTTTAGAGAGGATCCGCCTCTGAGGTTTCACGGGCTCGCTGGTATTTATACCAAAGGCTCCTCGGGACTGGGTCCCAGAGGAAAGGAGCTCTCGCCTCCGCGGTGAGTACTGCCCAGCCCTGCTTTCCCTTTGGCTTGCAGGAAGGAAAAATCCACTCCAGGGGGTGGGTTCGGGGTGCTCCAGTGCTTATGGGGTGGCCCCGGCACGGTTCGCGTAGCACAGGGGGGGTGACGACCCCGTGGAGAGCTGGGCTGTGGCCAAGGCTGGTCGTGCTCTTCCAGAAATCCCGGTGATTTGGGGCTCGGTTGGAATCCCGGCGATTTTGGGCTCAGTTGGTGGTTTTTTTGGGCTCCTGCGAGGTTTTTGCCTGTTTCCCTCTGGATTTGGGAGCGTATCCGGTGACAGAGAGGGGGGCACCTTTTTTTCCCATTTTTGGGAAAGGATATGAGGGCAGAGTGCTGAGGGGTTGCTGAGAAAGGACTGGATGAGAGGGCATCACCTGCCTTCCCCCTGCCCGCTTGGGGCACGCCGGTGATGCCGGAGCTCCTCGGGGAGTGCCGCTGCCGGGCGAGCGTGGGCAGGAGGCTGCAGCACCCGCTTGGGGCACCAGCTGGTGAAGGATGGAGAAGCAACTTTGGCGTGGAGCAGCACCCGTGGGGGATGAGCATCACCCTGCTCCCAGCATCACCCCGCTGGGATCGGACCCGGTGGCCACCCCTTGGCACAGCCCACGGAGGATTTTGTGGGGCCGCCCATCCCCAAGGACTCCAACCAAACCTTCCAACACCCAAAGCTTCCAACATCCCCAAGGACTCCAACCTTGGGGTTGGAGTGGTGTTGTTGCCGAGTTGGTGTTGGAGTCCTTGGGGACATCCCCGATGGACTTCTGCCCATCCCCAAAGACTCCAACCAAACCTTCCAACACCAAAAGCTTCCAATGTCCCCAAGGACTCCAACATTGGGGATATCCCCAATGACTCCAACCCCAAGATTGGAGACCTTGGGGACATCCCCGATGGACTTCTGCCCATCCCCAAGGACTCCAACCAAACCTTCCAACACCCAAAGCTTCCAACATCCCCAAGAACTCCAACCCCAAAGTTGGAGACCTTGGGGACATCCCCGATGGACTTCTGCCCATCCCCAAGGACTCCAACCAAACCTTCCAACACCCAAAGCTTCCAACACCTCTCACCCACCCATCCTTTAACACTGTCCCCCCCTCCCCTCCTACCCCCAGCTTTTCCCCCAGGTCCCCCTGAACACCAACCGCTCCCAACCCCACCATGTGCGAGGAGGAGACCACCGCCCTGGTCTGCGACAACGGCTCTGGGCTCTGCAAAGCCGGATTTGCCGGTGACGATGCCCCCCGCGCCGTCTTCCCCTCCATCGTGGGGCGGCCCCGGCACCAGGTGGGTACCCAAGAGGGGCAAACAGCAGCCACCCCCCCACCCTGATTTAATCACCGAGATGAAGCTAACGAGGGCATCTCGCCGGGGTTAGGGTGTCATGGTAGGCATGGGGCAGAAGGACAGCTACGTGGGTGACGAGGCGCAGAGCAAGAGGGGGATCCTCACGCTCAAGTACCCCATCGAGCACGGCATCATCACCAACTGGGATGACATGGAGAAGGTGAGACACCCCCCCCCAACCTCAAGCCAAGGAGTGGGTGACAGCCCTGGCTCTGCTTCATGGTGAGACCCCAATTCTCCTTTGCCTGCCCTAGATCTGGCACCACTCCTTCTACAATGAGCTGCGCGTGGCCCCCGAGGAGCACCCAACCCTGCTCACCGAGGCACCCCTCAACCCCAAGGCCAACCGGGAGAAGATGACACAGGTAAAGCTCCACCAGACCCCTGGGAATGGGCCACGGACCTTCTGAAACCACAGGGTTTGGGGGTTTATTGAGGCAGGAGGGGCCGGGTGAGGTGGAGGAACGGGTGGTGGGTGCTCGTGTGGACCCCCAGGTTCTCTGCAGGGTATGGACACGCATGCTGACCCACGGGTTTTCCATGCAATGTGTAGACCCACGTGTTTTCCTGTGCAACGCTGTGACCCATGTCCTTTCCCACACATTGACCCATGTTCTTCCATGCAACACGTTGACCCACATGGCCATGCAATGCAACCATCCACCTATTTTTCCATGCAATGCAAAGATTCACCTATTTTTCCACCCAATGCAACGATCCACATGTTTTTTCCAGGAGGACACAGCCCCTGTGGGTCACGGGGCGATGCCCTGGTGGACCCCAGTGCTCCCCCCTAACCCACTGCCCCTCTTCACCTCCCTCCCAGATCATGTTTGAAACCTTCAACGTCCCCGCCATGTACGTTGCCATCCAAGCTGTCCTCTCCCTCTACGCCTCCGGCCGCACGACCGGTGAGTAGGACGCAGGGCATCTCCAACCCAGGGACCATCCATGGTGGGGAAGGGACCAAACTGGCTTGGACCAAACTCCCTCACCTTCTTCCCCTCTTCTCAGGCATTGTCCTTGACTCTGGGGACGGTGTCACCCACAACGTGCCCATCTACGAGGGCTACGCTCTGCCCCACGCCATCATGCGTCTTGACTTGGCCGGCCGTGACCTCACTGACTACCTCATGAAGATCCTCACCGAGAGGGGCTACTCCTTCGTCACCACCGGTACCGGGGCGGGGAGGGGGTGATGGGGGTGTTGTGGCTCTGCTGTGGCCCTGGGTTGAGCCCATTCTCCATTGTCCCCCCGCAGCCGAGCGGGAAATCGTGCGTGACATCAAGGAGAAGCTCTGCTACGTGGCCCTTGACTTCGAGAACGAGATGGCCACGGCCGCCTCCTCCTCCTCGCTGGAGAAGAGCTACGAGCTCCCCGATGGGCAGGTCATCACCATTGGGAACGAGCGTTTCCGCTGCCCCGAGACCCTCTTCCAACCCTCCTTCATCGGTGAGTCCACCCTCAACTGTCCCAGCTGGCCCCTGGGTGGTCGCCCCTCATCCCCACCACCCCACCAGAGGGCAACCACCCCCAATGGGTGTCCCACAGGGCTTCCCCAAGTGGTTTGTACCCCAAATAGGGGGACATGGAGGGTCCTGAGGAGGTGTGGGTGGGGGTCAGGGTGCTGACAGCCCCCTTCCACCCCAGGCATGGAGTCAGCCGGCATCCACGAGACGACCTACAACTCCATCATGAAGTGTGACATCGACATCCGCAAGGACCTCTACGCCAACAACGTGTTGTCTGGTGGCACCACCATGTACCCCGGCATCGCCGACCGCATGCAGAAGGAAATCACGGCGCTGGCTCCCAGCACCATGAAGATCAAAGTAGGTGGTGGTGGTGGTGGTGGTGGTGGGCAAACCGTGGTCTTCTCCTGGTGCACGTTTGGGGGTAGAGGATCAAGGGGTGCATCCCAACGGCTCATGTCTTGGCAGATCATCGCCCCGCCGGAGAGGAAGTACTCGGTGTGGATCGGTGGCTCCATCCTGGCGTCCCTCTCCACCTTCCAGCAGATGTGGATCAGCAAACCCGAGTACGACGAGGCCGGACCTTCCATCGTCCACCGAAAATGCTTCTAAGCCCCCTCCCTGCCCCACGGTGGCCCCCCCCGGCCCAGGCTGGGGCACCTCGCTCCTCCTCGGTCCCCGCTGCTCATTCCCACCACCCACCGCGCATTAAAGCCTTTTCTCCAGGCTCTGCCCCTTTTCTGGGACATTTTGGGGCATTGAGGGGTGGGAGGGGTTGGGGGTGGGAAGGTGACAGGGGGAAGGATGGGGGAGCCCCGACCTCATGTTGGTGCCTGTGATCCCATGGTAGTGCCCCTGATGTCATGCTGATGCCCTTGACCCTGCCTTGATGCCCCCAACCCCATGTCAATGCCCTTGACCTTGTTTTGTTGCCCTCAGACCCTTGCTATTGCCCCCAACCTCATGCTGATGCCTTCAACACTGTGTCAATGCCTTTGACCTCATGTTGCTGTCCTCAACCCTGTGCTGATGCCTTTGACCCCATGTTGGTGACCCTGACCCCATGTTGGTGCCCCCAATGTGGTATTGGTGCCCTCAATGTGGTGTTGGTCCCCTTGATCCCATCTTGGTGCCCCCGATGTGATGTTGGTGCCCTCATGTTGGTGCCCCCAATGTGATGTTGGTGCCCCTGATCCCATGTTGGTGCCCCCGGCCCCATGTTGGTGCNCCCCCAATGTGATGTTGGTGCCCCTGATCCCATGTAGGTGGTGGTGGTGGTATGTTGGTGCCCCCGATGTGATGTTGGTGCGCTCATGTTGGTGCCCCCAATGTCATATTGGTGCTCCCAATGTGGTGTTGGTCTCCCTGATCCCATCTTGGTGCCCCCAACCCCTTCTTGGTGCCCCCAATGTGATGTTGATGCCCCCAACCCCATGTTGGTGCCCCCGGTGTCACGTTGGTGCCCCCAATGTGGTGTTGGTGCCCTCATGTTGGTGCCCCCAACCCCAATGCTGGTGCCACCAAGGTGGTGTTGGTCCCCCTGACCCCATGTTGGTGGCCCCGATGTGATGTTGGTGCCCTCATGTTGGTGCTCCCGGNGCCCCCGGTGTCACGTTGGTGCCCCCCATGTGGTGTTGGCGCCCTCATGTTGGTGCCCCCAACCCCAATGCTGGTGCCACCAAGGTGGTGTTGGTCCCCCTGACCCCATGTTGGTGGCCCCGATGTGATGTTGGTGCCCTCATGTTGGTGCTCCCGGTGTCACGTTGGTGCCCCCCCCAGTGTCATGTTGGTGCCTTCATGCTGGTGCCCCCAGTGTGATGTTGGTGCCCCTGACCCCGTGTCGGTGCCCCCAAGCCCAGATCTGTGCCCCTCACCCTGGTTGCCCCCCCCCGTCCCCGTCCCCGCCCACTCCAGCGCTGCCGGGGAACGCGCCGTGGGCGGAGCTACATTTGCATAAATTACCATATCCTCCCTCCCCC
>VZRW01009725.1:1868-20722 GCA_013398125.1 Aegotheles bennettii | reverse complement strand
CCCCACGCAGGGACCCCACATCTCCACGGCTTCCCCCCCAGGGACCCCCATCTCCCCAGCCCCTCACTTACGGTGCGGTTGCCTCTCTGCAAGCCACTGCTGGGCAGAGCAGCCAAGGTCCGATAGTCCATCCTCAGGGGTTCACTGGTGGCATTCTGGAGAGGAGCAAAGACAAACACAAACACCAGGAAGAGATCAGGTGCCAGAAGTCAACTAAATCAACTCGAAAAAGCAATCAAAAGGAAACCACCCCTAGAAATAACCATGGCCTTATCTCCAAGCTCTGCAGGAGTTCCCATTGCCTGGGAATGAACCTGGAAATGTTCCAAACACAACCACGGGGACCCATGACAGAGGCTTGAGAGATACTGGATAGAACATGTTGCTCTGGGCCCTTGGTCACCCCCTGGAGCACTGATCCCCACTGCTCCTCCTGCCCCCACACGTCCACTGCCTTCCACGGGGAGACAGGACATGACATACACACCAACTGTCCCCCAACACCATCCAGAGAGGCTCCAGTCTGGATCTGGAGATGTTTGAGGGTGCAAATCTACAATTCCTCTACAGCATCTTCTCCCAACCTTAGCTCACACCCCTATCATTCCACTGACTTTGATGCCCATCTGCACGTGTCTGCCTCTCCAATGCCAGCCACTGCTTTTCACCATTGCTTCCTCAACCACATCACAGATTCCCTCATTTCTGCTATCTCCTCCTACACCCAAAAGTCAAACCTTTTGGGAGGGGGAAGGAGTGGAGAACAGAAGTTATGGGATAATAGAGGTTATGGAGATTTCTCCAGCCTTCAGGTCCAGTCGTGGCCCTTTCCTGTGGTTCTCCAACCCTCCCACCGTGCTCCTCACCTCCGCCTCCTCCTCAAGTTGCTGTGTGGCTGCCTCCCGCTCCCTACGCATCCACTCCTTCACCAGACAGGAGAGATCAGAGCAGCATCCAAGCAGCACAGGCAAAGAGAGAGGGAAAGAGGTCAGCACCATGCTGGGCAGTAACTGGGGGGGGGACAGAGGAGCATGGACAGTGATGGCACCAGGAGAGCAGAAACGCAGCTTGGGCTCTGGGAAAGAGGAGCTGGAATTCTGCACGAGCTTGGTGGTCACCAGCAGAACGGACGGGGACAACACAACACAAGGCAGGGTGTCACCAGGAGGGGAAGAGAGCAGATAGATGGCTCTGAGATCCCTGGCAGGGTCAATCCTGGGGAGAAGCAAAGGGAGCTAAAGCCTCCCCCAGGCACAAGCTACACCATCACCAAGGGCAGGAGAAGATTGGTTATTGCTAGGAGAGACATCTCGACACGAGCACAGACTGGAGAGGCTGGAAGGGAATGGAAAAACACATCTGGAGAGCACAGCCCTAGCTGGACCAAGGAAAGAGACCTAAGAACTTCCCATGCTTGTTCACAGCACCACAGGCAGAGGACTAGAAATAGAGACAGTGCCTGTGCAAGCACCAGGCAGGGCTCAGGATCAGCTGTCAGACACCCAGCACAGCTCAGGAGCACTGCCAGTGACCACCTCCCACCCCCCAGTGATGTTCCTCAGCTCAGAGAGGATTTCTGTGAACATCTGCTCTTGTGACTCTGGTTTCCTGCCCACTGCCAACCCTCCGACTGCTCCTCCCCAACAGCAGCCACCGGATGGTCCAGGAGACCCAGGGCTGGAGGGGTGGGAGGTGGAAGGCACCTGAGAACTACAGAGGGAGCAAACTGAAAATCCTGACAAGCACCCAGGCCCTGCTCTTCAGAAGCTTCTGTGCATACCACAATGAATAATCAGTGTCTCACATCATGCCCCTGACCTCCAGATGGTAACGAGCAACATGAGAAGACACCAATGCTCTGGAGGATTCATGAGAAGACACTAATGCTATGGAGGATCCATGAGAAGACATTAATTCTCTGAGGATCCATGACAAGACACTAATGCTCTGAGGATCCATGAGAAGACACTCATGCTCTGAAGATCCATGAGAAGACATTAATGCTCTGAAGATCCATGAGAAGACATTAATGCTCTGGAGGATCCATGAGAAGACACTAATGCTCTGGAGGATCCATGAGAAGACATTAATGCTCTGGAGGATCACACGATCCAAAGGGATATTTAGGGATATTTAAGCTGAAGTCTACTCTGAATCTGGTTATGCCCATTTTGGCCAAGTGTAAGGTGGACACCTGTAAGGTGAGTGTGCAGGCTGACACTAACCTTGTACACGATCCTTCTCTGAGGTCTTACACTGGAGAGACACCAGAGCCCCAGTCAGCCCAGATGGAGCTGTGGAATGTCCAGAGTTCATCTCTGACAGCATCTAGGGAGCCTGGGGAAGCTCTGGATTACAACTAGAAGAATAACTACAGCTGCAGAGTTGGGACAGAGAACCGCGCCGTGAGTCAGCCCATGGAGATTTGGAGTTGCTGATGTTCCTCTTAGAAACTGAATTATTAAGAACTGAATTTGAGATGTGTGCAGGAAGCCAGCAGTGGCATCTGAGAACCTCCATGGGACTAACGTTGAGTATAGCAAAGCCAAAAGTCTTCCTGTTCCTTCTGTCCACAGCCTTACTGTAGGGAGACAACGTTTGATCTCCATCGCTCTTGTGCAAAACTGAACATGGAAAGGTCCAAAAAGGGTGACACAAAAGCATTACTGAGGATCTGGCACTCAGGTGGGTTCTACAGCATCTCCATGGCTACCACACAGTGCTGACTCCACCACTCCTATCAATTCAATCATCAAAACCAGTATTATAGTAGGAAAAGTTTTTTTACAGAAAGGGTGGAACAGGCTGCCCAAGGGGGTGGTGGAGTCCCCATCCCTGAAGCTATTCCAAAAACGTTTGGATGGGGGCCTTGGAGACATGGTTTAGTGGTGGACTTGGCAGTCCTGAGGTGATGGCTGGACTCAACCTTGAAGGTCTTTTCCACCCGTAGTGATTCTGTGGTTCTACGATTCAAGACAGAACCCCAGTTTCCAGGTGACACCAAAAGGTAACAGCAGACAAACGTGTGTTTGCTCTTGGGTCTCATGCCAAGACATCAGAGGAGTCTGAAGCATTCATTGTTACCTCCTTCCTGGTACCCTAGTGGAAGGGGCACCAAAAATAGGAAATCTTTTAAGGGCAGAGGCAATTCTGGAGGGGCATCTTGGGCTCTGCTGCTCGCCAGGCTACAGGCACCCTTCTCAGCTCTGCAGAGGCTGGGGTGGACAACACTGTAATTACACTGAGCCACACAGCAGAATATGGGGATATGGACCTTGGAAGTCCTCAACTACAGTGCACTGCCACTGCAACCTCAGAATATTGCTTTGAAGTCTATCAGAAGTCAAACACCCAAGGAAGATGGACCATGATGACTATGTATTGGTCAGCCTCCAGAGAGAATAACCAGATCTGTTAGAAGATGCCCATCATTGCTTTGGAATATTTGGAATAACTGACCAGTTATTGCTAAGGGGTTTTTATTTTAAAATTACCATTTTGATAACATTTCAAGTTTTCCATGAAAAGCTATCATAATGCCATCAAAATTAGGTATGGTCAAGGCCACATCACCAACCACAAAGGTTTTTTCTGTTCTTCTGACCAAGTCTCTGGGGTTGTGTTTTTTAAGTAATCTCCACATGAATTTTGGAAAAACCTTTATCTACCTAAGACTGAACTGATGCAACCTGCTCAGAGCAGCACAGGTCTGGGGCCAGGCTTGCTCCTGGTTTATCCAGAGGTGTTGGAAATGCTGGTAATGACTCCCAGTACCTGAAGGCTCCAAAGGAGTATTCAAATCCATGTGCTACCAACATACACCTGGTAGGAACACCCTTTGCTCTAACAGTAACACTACAAAATCAGGTTTCCTGACACCACAACGAACACTCTGTTCCTTCCCAGGCAAGGAACGAGGCATTTTATAGGAAAAACCTTAATCTGATCTAAATTGGCTTTGCCCTGAGCTGAACCAAGTGACCTGTACAGGTCCCTTCCCACCCAAATTCCTCACAGCAGCGTTGAATGGTTTGGGTTGGAAGGGACCTTTAAAGGCCATCTAGTCCAAGATCAGGTTGAAGACTATTCTGTAAGGTCATTCCACTGGAGGAATTCCCATCTAAGACGAGGTCCCCAGCACCATCAGAACCCCCCGTAGATCCTTAGGACAGAAAGCCCTGCTCTTGTTCCTGCACACCTCCATCCAGACTGGCCAATGGAACTGCACTCTAGTGGGGCAGCAGATGGAAAGAAAGCTGAGAGATTGCAGGTACAGAAAGAACCTAGGGAGACACCAGGGACACCTGGATTGGAGACCTGAAGAAAGCCTGCAGAATGCACGTGTCCTTATCTGCAGGAGAGCAGGTTCCTAAGTGGCAATAGTGAAGAATTCCGTTTTCCCTCCTCATCCAAAAGAATCTGACTGAATAAATGACAGTTTCAAGCAGGATAAGTAGAAAATCCAAGTCCTCGAGGGGCTTGAACTCTCCTGATCTACTTCCACAAAAGGCTGAAACAGTGGGCAGAAATACAAAATTCTCCTAAGGAATCAAAGAAATGATCACGTAGCCTGAGGAGCACAAACTTGTGATACATCAACAGCATCACCTCTTCAACAAGGGACAGCTTGGAGCTGTGTGTTCTCATCTTTGCTCGCAGAAGCTCTGTCAGGTCATGGAGTGCTGTGTAGAGAGAGCTGATCAAGCGTGGGACTTCCAAGCTAATGGGCCACTTATCTCAGAGCTGCAGCTTGGCCACAAAGCACCAGCAGGAAACCAAGACAAGCTCTGGAGGTAACAGAGTACCACCAAAGAGGTGCAAAGGAGGGCATGGCAAAGCCAGAGAGCAGCTCGAGTGATGGAGTGGTGTGCTGCGGGCAGAGAAGCCCCCTGTGGCACTAACAACTGGGCAGAGGGAACTCCTGGCCTTCTCCTTGGGGCTCCCAGGCTGGGCAGAACCACTGCCAAGAACAGATTCTGCTACAGGAAAAATCTCTCACCACTTTCTCCATTTCTTCTCTCTCCCACTGAGTTGCTTCTCTCACCATTTCCATCTCCTAGGAGAGACCAAAGTTAGAGCCACTTCACCCAGTGCTCTCTCCCCACCTGGAGCACCTGCAACCTCAGGAAGATTCCAGAGTTTGGTCCTAGTGCATTCCTGATCCAAGGGCTGGGACCTGCTGATCCCATGCAAAGGAAGACCACTACCCATTACGCTGCAGATTCCACGCACCAAGGGAGACACTAGAGATTGGCAGAAGCTTCTTCCACTCCATGACATCCTCCCAGCTGCAGGCAGAACACCCACCTTCTGTAGGATCTCCAGTTCTTCAGGGCTTAAATCCCGGTCGATAGAGGAGATGCTCTCCAGGCTGTTCTTGCGCCCAATGCCAGCAGCAAAAGGGTTTGCAATAATTCCTGGTGACATCTGCAAAGCAAATGGCAATAAAACCTGGTGGAAGCCCCAGTGTGCCCCATCCTGGGCTCCCAGATACAGAGCACCGAGATGGCCCCAGGCAAGTCAGAACTCTCACAACCTGAAACCTTATTTCAGCTGTCAATTACCCAAGGAACCTGAAGTCTGAGATGATGAACTTCAATTGAAACAGGTACAGAAGGGGGGGAAAGGTGACCAGGGACTGGGTACACATCCCAGTGGAGAATAAACCAGCTTATTTGCTAGGTCTTGCAAAGAGAAAGCTGGGAAGGCACAGGACTGCTGTGAGTCAGTGCTTGCTTGTGGGGCCAGGCAAACACCAATAAACACACAATTTACTTTAGATGTAACATGGGCACAAGAAAAAAACAGGCATAAAGAGTCTGGGAAAATCAGCTTGGAAACTACACTTCTAGTGCAGTGATCTTGTGAAACAGCTCTGCAGTCAGCAGGAGAGGGACAGGCTTTGGAGGCTACTGCTGTTGTGAACTGGCAACCACCTCCAGGAGACCAGACTTGGAAATCTGGGACCTCAGCCAAAAACATCTACAGCAACAGGTTGGGAAAATCCAGCAGTTTCTCTGAAGAAAGAGGTGGGGTTGGTCACTACCAGGGCACCCTGCACTCCAGTCCTCACCTCAATGGCAGCTGCAGCCTTGGGATCGAAGCCATCGCAGACCAGCACGAGGAGCGTGTCCCCCACGCCACGGAGGATCTGCACAGCTTCTGTGTGGGTCATGCCCAGCAAGCTCTGGTGGTTCACCTCCAGGATCCGCATGCCCACCTTCAGGCGGCCATCCCGGGCTGCAGCCCCGGAGGAGCTCACCTGGGACAAAGGGGGAGTCAGGACATCACCCAGGGAGGTGAGAGGAGATCAGAGAACGTGAGGAGCAGCAGGAACATGGAATGACAGAGGACAGCAAACAAAGGCACCAGGGAGGGAAGGCTGAGGCTGCACGGCAGGGGAAGAGTCTGGAAGTACTCATGAATCCTCATGGAGAGGGCAGGAAAGGATAAACTGCAGTTTGTTAGAGGAAAGAGGTATGGAAGAGATCTCTGATGGGAGATGTGTTTGAAATGTGTTGTCCCAAGGAGAGGAACTGCTTTGGTGTGGTCCATGAAGCAGGTGAGAAGGAAAGCTCTGGCAGCTATGATCTGCTGTCACAGAAGGCAAAGTGCAGTCATTGTTTGTTGGGAGAGACAGAAAATGGCAGCACAGGGGTAGTTCTTGTGGACAAAGCTCAATGAGGCACCAAGGCTTTGCACTGTGGCAGAGGCAGGCCAACAGGTAACAGGGTCTGGGGTTCTCCATCCTCTCTTCCAGAGAAACACCACCAAACTCCTGCTTTCTGTGCTCAGGAAGCCACAAGAACTTCTGCTGGCCTCTGCACACCAGCTGCCATGGAATCATGGAACCATGGAGGGTGGAAGAGCCCTCCAAGCTCCCCCAGTCCAACCCCCACCTCCATCCCCACTCCCCCACAGCACCCAGCACCACATCCAGACACCTCTTGGACACCTCCAGGGCCGGGGACTCCACCACCTCCCTGGGCAACCCATTCCCACCCCCAATCACCCTCCCAGGGAAGAGTGGGCAGGGAGGCCACGAGCACTTGAGGGAAGCAATAGGAATGGAGGGGAAAAGGCAAGATTGCATGGGTCAGTGTTATAGGAGAAAAAGCAAGAGAAGAAACACAAGGCAAAATAAAAGCAAACACAGGAAATGAAAGGATAGATTCTGTGCATGAGGAAGTATGAAAGGATACAGATGTGTCTCCTTCAGTGGATGGAGAATCCTCCAGGAGAACTGATGGACCCAGGGAAAAGTGGAGAGCGTATCCAACAAATTCCCCTGGGATCCCCCTTTGCCCCTGCATGCAGCCACGCTGCGGGGTTAGGGCTCTGGTACCTTGGAGATGAAGATGCCTTCATCAGTGGGATCAAATGGATTTCCAGCGTGGCCTTTTGCTCCACCCCGGATGCTGATGCCCAGCTTTTCTCCTGGAGCCTTTTCAATGCAGATTTCCTGTAAAGGGGGAAAAGGTCTCCTTGTTTCTGGGTCAAGTTCAGCTGGAATGTTTGAGGACACACTCCCAGTAGCTGGCCATATTCTAAATACCATGGAAAGGACCTGACTGAGACCTTTCACTGGCACAGTGGATTCCTTCCCTGGATTTGTGTCTCCTGTTCTGATCAGAGTTCATGAAGACCTTTCTCTGATCACAGTATCACCATGGCCATGGCAAGAGAACCTCCACAGTCCTCAACTGGAGCTACACTTACAAGAGACTGGATTCTGCCCCAAGGGAAGGAAATTTCAACCAGAGGTTTGGTTCCTAATCCCAGACTTCCAGCTAGGTCAGAAATTGCCTCCAGAAGTGATGCTGCTCTAGAGGAGAGTGTGATTCCCCCCAGTTCTCCCACTCAGAACCTACCTGCATCCCTGGTGGTGGTGGATCTCTCCTGACTAACATGGTCAGCTCCTGGGTGTTGGAGAGCAGGGCGTTCACTGCCTCCTGGTGGGTCGCATGGCGCAGGTCAATGCTGTTCACCTCCAGGATCCGGTCCCCTACACGGAGCCCACTGCGAGATGCCAGCCCACGAGGAATGACCTACAAAGAACCATCAATATTACAACTACAGAAGGAAATTCCATCTCTCCTTGGACAGGCACTGGTTGTGCCCCATGGTGATCCTCCAGTGTCCTGCTTTCACTTTTCTCTCTGCAACCAAAGCTTCCCAAGAGGTTACACATCTGTGGATGCTGGCAAAGACTGAAGTAACCTTGGCTTTAAAGTGTCATTGGATATGTTCTTACACTCCCACATCATTTTCATCTGAACCAACCCTGCATCAGCTTTTCTGTTCTTTTCCCTGTGACTGGAGCCAGAAGACAGCCTTCCCACAGGAGCTGTGAGGAACCCCAACGTGGCACCGCAGGGCTGTGGATGGAAGAGCACCGTTCACTGTTCCAAATGGCCCCTGCACCAGGAGTGACAGTGTCAGCACAGCTCCAGTGCTCCAGAGGGGATCTAGAGGGGACCTTGAGAGCTACCGAGTTACTGGCCAAGAAACCTGACTGCTACTCCTGGTAAAACAGGAGAGCCAACAAAGGAAGAGGAGATGAGTGAGATCTGTGAGAGCGTGGACAAGCTGGGTTAGTGGGGAAAGAGTCTAGCTTTGGGAAAAGCAAATCGTAGAATGGTTTGGCTCAGAAGGGACCTCCAAGCCCACCCAGTGCCACCTCCTGCCATGGGCAGGGACACCTCCCACCACACCAGGTTGCTCCAAGCCCCAGCCAACCTGGCCTTCAACACTGCCAGCCAGGGGCAGCCACAGCTTCTCTGGGCACCCTGGGCCAGGCTCTCACCACCCTCACACCAAACAATTTCTCCCTCCCATCCCATCTCCATCTCCCCTCTGGCACTTGGAACCCGTTCCCCCTCGTCCCATCACTGCCTGCCCTTGGCACCAGTCCCTCTCCAGCTTTCCTGGAGCCCCTTCAGGCACTGGAAGGTGCTCCAAGGTCTCCCCGGTGCCTTCTCTTCTCCAGGCTGAACACCCCCAACTCTCTCAGCCTGGCCCCAGAGCAGAGCTGCTCCAGCCCTCGCAGCATCTCCGTGGCCTCCTCTGGACTCTCTCCAACAGCTCCGTGTCCTTCTCATGCTGGCCATTCCATAAGTTCTGCCTCATTGACCTGCTGAAGCACTGGGAGAGAAACCAGAAGCAGCTGAAGGAAGGAATCTGGCAGTCATGACTTCAGGATTTCCAAACGGCCCTTGACAAGGTCTGAACCCAAAGGCCATTAGAGAAGCTCTGTCCACTGGATGGGGGAAAGGCCACCTTGGTGGACTGAAAGCTGGTTAAAAGAGAGGAAACAAAGGGCAGGACACAACAGAGTCCCTGGTGGGATGCCCAAGGACTGGTGCAGGACTGGTGTTACTCAGCACGTCCATCTGTGACCTGAAAAAGGCAGAGCACAGTGAAACCTCCAGGTCTGCAATGGCACTGTGCTGTTGTGAGCAGCCAAACACCTGCCTGGTGCTGGGGAACTTCAAAGGGGGTCGAGAAGACTGGACAAAAAGACATGGCATGAGCTCAGCACAGACAATGAGTCCATGGAAAACCACCTGGAACCACGCAGACACAACACTGAACTCGGGGAAGGTCCTAGACACATGGTCACATGTCCTCTGGGATCATGGGCTCCACATGCAGGAAGAGACTAAAAACAGCCAACAAACATCTTGGGCATCATCAGAAAGGGTGCTGAGACCAAGCAGGCAGAATCACCCCCATCTCCAAGACTGTCCTGTTCTCTGCTCCCAAAGAAAGCAGAGCAGAGGTGACCCAGACACTGCACCAAGGACTGTGCCAGGACGATGGTGATGCCACACAAGGTCCTCAGCGCCAGCTGGAGCACCCCTGGTGCTTTAGAGGAAGGGTACAGAGTTCAGGGTCTTGGGCTGCAGGGAGTGCCTGGGACCTCTCCCCAGGCTGGTGGAAGGAGTGCTCTGCTCAAGGTGCTGAGCTGGTGGGTAAAGCAGCTACAGGATGGGATGAGCATCAAATGAACAGGAGAGCAACGGGTGCTCTGCAGAAACCCTGAAGAGAGGAGAGTCCAGACCCTGAGCTGTGCAGAAGGGTCAGCTGGGGGCTCCAGGAGAGCTGGAGAGGGACTGGTGCCAAGGGCAGGGAGTGATGGGACAAGGGGGAACGGGTTCCAAGTGCCAGAGGGGAGATGGAGATGGGATGGGAGGAGGAGATGAAGGTGGTGAGACCCTGGCAGAGGGTGCCCAGAGAAGTTGTGGGTGCTGGAGGTGTTGAAGGCCAGGTTGGCTGGGGCTTGGAGCAGCCTGGTGTGGTGGGAGGTGTCCCTGCCCATGGCAGGGGTGGCACTGGGGGGGCTTTAAGGTCCCTTCCAACCCAAACCATTCCATGATTCTATGATCCAAGTTGGAACACGGAAAATTCTGACTAGATATTAGGAAGTGTTCACCATAATGGGAGTTCAACATTGGAAGAGAAGGCCAGAGAGGCTGCAAGATCTCCACCTCTGGTGATAACCAGAACTTGACTAGACAAGGCCCTTAGCAAGTGGATCTAGGTTGACCCTGTGCTTTCAGTGAGACCAAATCACCTTCCAGCTTGAATGATCCTGTGATGCCACAGCTTGAGAAGGACACAGCGGGGTTAGAGAAGGTCCAGAGAAAGGCAACTGCAATAATGAGGGGATGGAGCAGCACCTTGCAAGAAGAAATGAAAGCCACAGCTCTTGGAGTTTGGAGAGAAAGCTCAGGAAGGAGAATGGATGAGGTTTCCAACACTGGAGGTGGTGAATAAGCTGCACACAAGACTTCTGATCACTGATCTGGCAATGTGAGACTGGAGGAGCACCCGGTGTAACCAGGGGGACACTGGTTTGGAGCAGATCAGAGAGTGCTTCTTCAGATGACAGGTGATGATGTCCTGGGACTTGCAGCCATGGGTGATAGAGGAGACAGAGCCAGCATGTCCAAGGGCCAAGAGCTGTACGGATGCAGGGAGGGCTGGGCAGGGATGTCCTCTCTGACACCTCTGACCTTTGCTGCAGGCAATCCAGGAGACTCCTGGAGTGCACTGAGGAGAACTTCTTAACCAGGTAATAGACACCCCCACCAGAGGTGATGTGATGCTGAACCTGATGGTCACCAATGCCAGTGAGCTCATCAGTGATGTCACCTTTGGGGGCAGCCTGGGCCCCAGTGACCACGCACTGGTGGAGCTCCCAGTCCTGAGGGACAGGGCTCAGTCAGGACCCTGAACTTTAGGAAAGTGGACTTCCAGCTCTTCAAGGTGTTAGTCAATAGGATCTCCAGGGGAACTGCCCTGAGGGCCACAGGAGAAGAACAGAGCTGGCAGATCTTCACAGATGCTCTTCAGAGAGCCCAAGAGCTCTTGATCCCTGGGTGCAAGAAGCCAGGCAAGGAAGGCAAGAGACCAGCATGGCTGAGTCAAGACCTGCTGGCCAAACTAAGGGGGAAGAAGGACACACACACACAGTGGAAGCAGGGACATGTGTCCTGGGAAGAAGACACTGCCTGGCTGTGTAGGGTTGAGGTCAGGAAGGCCACGGTTGAGGTCAGGAAGGCCATGGCACACATGGAGCTGAAGCTGGCAAGGAAAGCTCCTACAGGTCTGGCAGCCAGAACAGGAAGGTCAGAGAAGGTGTTCCCACCCTGATGAGTGAGACTGGCAAACTGGGAGCAACAGATGAAGAGAAGGCTGAGGGATTCAACAACTTTTTTGCCTCAGTCTTCACTGGCAACATCTCTTCCCACACCTCTCAAGTGGATGAGCCACAAAGCAGGGGTTGAGGGAGCAAAGTTCCCCCCGTGGTAAGAGAAAATCAGGTTTGTGACCATGGGAGGAACCTGAACCCACACCAGTCTCTGGGGCGTGGTGAGAGGCTCCCCAGGGTCCTGAGGGAACTGGCTGACGTTGTTGCCAAGCTGACAAGATGGGGACAGACTTTTTAGCAGGACCTGTAGTGACAGGACCAGGACTGATGGTTTTAAACTGAAAGAGGGGAGATTCAGAGTAGATGTAAGGAGGAATTTTTTATGCTGAGGGTGGTGAGACCCTGGCCCAGGCTGCCCAGAGGGGTGGGAGATGCCCCATCCCTGGGAACATTCATGGTCAGGTTGGACGGGGCTCTGAGTGACCTGGTCTGGTTGGAGATGTCCCTGCTTATGGCGAGGGGGTTGGACTGGGTGACCTTTGAAGGCCCCTTCCAACCTGAACCATTCGATGACTCTATCCCATGGTTCTCATCCAAGCAATGTGAGGCTGCAGGGGAACGAGCTGCAGCACGTGGCTGGCTGCTGTGCTCACTCTAAATAGCATCAGCTAATGCTACCACTGGAAAGAGACCATGGGGTCGAAGGACACTGCCCTGAATGCAGGAGAGCACTTCTGGTTCTCCTGGCAGTCACACACTCACCCCACCAACACCTGCTGAGCAAAGGATCCATTTTATCACTGCAGGAGTCCCTGGGAATTACAGCTTCACCCACCTCCAGAGGGAAGTCTACCTGACCTAGGAGACCTCATTGTCACCTTTCAACACCCAAAGGGGGCCCAGGAGAAGGATGGGGACAGGTTTTTAGCAGAGCTGTTGTGACAGGACCAGGGGGAATGGTTTTAAACTGAAGGAGGGGGGATTTAGGTTGGATCTAAGGAAGAAATTTGTCACCATGAGGGTGGTGAGACCCTGGATTCCCCATCCCTGGAGACGTTCAAGGCCAGGTTGGATGGGGCCCTGAGCAACCTGGGCTGGTGGGGGATGTCCCTGCCCATATGGCAGGGGGTGGCACTGGATGAGTTTTAAGGTCCCTTCCAACCCAAGCTGTTCTGGGATCCAGTGAGTGGTTTTTGGAAGCGCCTGCATCTTTCCAGGACTCAGAAACACCCAACATCAGCTCAGCAGTTTCCCAAGCTGACTCTGCCCTAAGGGTCCAGCAGGAATCCCAGGGGTTTGCAGGCTCTCCCATGCCATTGAGATGTCTCAGCAGCAGCAGTGGTGCCGAGCACACACCAGCTCTTTACACACACACAGAGCCCTCCCCCAGCCCACTGAAGGTTTTAAATCTGTGCTGGACTTCTTGGGCTCCTGCATCAGAATCCTTCACCTCAACCCCAGCAATCAACCAGCTCAGGAGCAGCCAGTGCCAGGCTGCCCACACAGGACTCTACCTTTGAAATGAAGACACCTGGTTCATGAATCCCAAAGGGATGGCTGGAATGGTCACTGCCTCCCACGATGCTGAGTCCCAGGGGACCACCTGCCTTTACAAGGTGAATTTCCTTGAGGGAACAAGAAGCAGAGTCAAAGGGAATAACGGGTATCACACAAGGACCACAAATACTGGAGAACACAGTGTTGGGGACGTTCACCATGAGTGAGCACAAGGTTGGTACCCACAGGACAAGGGGGCTCCCTGTTGCTCCACAACACCCCAGTAACACACTGGGCCCTCAGCTCTTCCAACGAGGAACACCCAAGGTGAGAGCATCCCATACCCAGCACTCACCTCGATGGGATACTGGTCCTCCAGGCCTTTGGCCAGGTGGTTCCTCTGCAACGCCGGGGTGTCCTCGGGGGGGCTCTCGCCATGGCTGGGGGGTGGTGGTGGGGAGTGCATGCGCACGCGCGGGGCGCCGGCGTCTCCCTCGCCGAGCTGCTCGGCCCCCTCTCGCTCTACCAGCAGCACGATGGTGGGGGAGGACGCGGTAAGCAGTGCTACTGCCTGATCATGCCTGGCTTCTGTCATGTCTACCCCATTGATCTAGAACGACCCGCAAACTCAGCGTCAGAGCGGCACCCCAGGACACCCCCTCGCTTCCAGCACTCAGCCCAGCACCCCCAGGCTCTGCTGGAGCTCTGCCCCTTCCAACGCCTGTTCCCCAAAACACTTGGTCACTTGCCCCACTCCTTCGTGCCCGGCCAAGGGACACGGGCTCATTCCCACCTGGCCATGGCCTTCTCTCTAGACAGCCCTTTTCCCACCTTCCCTGTGCCCCTCCAAGGTGTGCACCACCCTAACAGCACCAGTGATGCTCCAAGGGACCATGGAGACCAAACGCAGGATGCTCCATCTCCTGGAGCACTGCAAACCCAGCTATGGCCCAGTCTGTGCTGTGGCCCCCCCAGTACCAGGAGGGTACCCGTCACTCTTCACACTCCAGCTTTCCTCCTGGGTCATGACAAAAGAAACCCAAGAGGCTGCATGAAAGGAATGGGGCCAGAGATCTCAATATGGGCAGAAGACAACGCAGGGATTCCCAGAAGTGATGCCACAGCATCAGCTGCTTTGCACTGGGCCATTTGCCCTCATCAATCACTCCCACAGCCCAGGCACAGGCATGGTGTGACGTGGGACAGACCTGTCCCTGGGCTGCTCGTCACCTTGTGCTGGGCAATGTCACAGCACACTGGGGAAGGGGTGGGTTTTGAGCCATAAAAGTGTCTCCCAGGTATGAAAAGATTTGGTAGAAATGAGAAGGAGACTCTGCTTGTCCACAGAGACTGACTGGCTGAGACAGAAGGGAAACCAGAACTTCTTTGGAGAAGAAAACATCATCCAACGTGCTATGCCAAACAACTGCAAGAACACAACTGCAGTCACCTGGTGGTAGCTCCTGCCAGGGAGGTGCCTGCCCCCACCCAGGGAAGCAGCAACACTCACACAAAGCCTGGGAGAGAACTCCTCTGGAAGCCCATGTGCTGTTCCTGTCCTTCACACAGACACAGGATTGTCTAAGCTAAGTTAAGGTGTGCACAGCAAAGCTGCTGGGCCAGGCAGGGCACAGAGAGCCTCTTCTACAAAACTGAGATTTACAAGAGAAATTCCAGGGGGCAGAAAGGATGGGACTTCCCCAGGAATGCATGAGGGACAGGGGACTGAGAGGAGAGCTGAGCCAGAACACCACTGCCAAGAGGGCAAACCTTGCCATGGAAAAGTCAAAGCTGAGAATTAGAAGGTTTCTAGTCCATAGGTTCTGGGAAAGCTTCCCAAAATGGACAATGAGGACATGACCAAACAGCTTAAGATGGAGCTGGGTCAGCTTATGGAATAACAATGTGACTTCACAGCAGCCACAGCAACTGCATCTTGTACCCTGATCCCCCCCTCTGATTCCTAGAAATATTAGGGTTACTCTCCAGCTGCTCCCAAGAAAGCAGCTCCTGGACAAAGCTGACTGCCCAGCATCTGCCCAGGCTTTGTCCAGCACCTCCAGAACCCCAGTGGTGGTGGTGGTCCTCACCCCACCTGCCCCAGCCCAGCTGCAGTCGTGTGCTGCTCCCCTTGGGACACGGAAGGTGACAGCCCTGTGCTGTGACACAAAGAGGCAGCTCTCAGCCCCACAACATCTCCTCTGCTCAGGAATGTCCCCAGGGGGACACCTTTGGCACCAGCCACGGAGGGGAGCAGAAGGACGTGAAGGTGCACCAGCCCGTGTGTGCATGCAGGAGGTACAGGGACCTGGGTAAGGCTGCTGGACACCAGGGAAGAGGCAATAAGCAGGAAAGAGGAGAAATTAAAGGAATTGCAGGAAGCAGAGAGAAAACTCGGACACTCATGGGGATCACTCAAGTGGTGGCAGTGAAGAAGTACGACCAAAGGCTTGGATATGAGTGAGCAGAGGAGATCAGGATGATCGTGGGCAGCCAGAACAGCTCTCGTGGGAAAGAGCAAACACTGCAGGACTGTGGGATTGTGCAGAACTTATTATGGGATGTTTAGCAGAAGGTGGGAAAGGGGAGTGGACAAGGAGGAGAGAGGAGGATGGGAAAATGGAGAGGGTGGGGGATAGAAGAGGCTGCTCACACCCCAGCAGGCTGCTGGCCTGATCACCATTGTTCTACCTTCTTCTCCAACCCTGCAGTTACTGGGTGAGTGTGCCCTCTGCTCTGGGCATGTGTGCAAGATCTGCTATTAAAATTCAAGCTGGACTGGCCAGCAAGTGGGAATCCAAAATGTGAAGGACCCCACAGCTGGCCCAGAAACAGGGTAAAAGGCTCAGGGTTTGGCCAAAGAGCCTTGAAGAACTTGGGGTCTGGGCCAGAGACCAAAGAGACCTAAAACCATGAGCACTTATGTGAGCTGAGGGAGGGGGGACACGTGCATGTTCCACCAGCAAACCTTCAGCCTGATGAGCCAGAGGGCAGGACCAGGGTGGAGGTGTCCGTGTTGTCCATGCCCTGGGAGGACTGTCCAGGTGTGCACCCATAAGGTGCTGTCCCCTTTCTTGGCCATGTGAACCTGTGGCCAGCCATGCCTGCAGTGTGGTTCCCCTTGGGAATCTGCACTTGGCCTTCCTATGGCTGGACCTGGGGATGGGGACAAGTGGCAGCCAGTGGACTGGGAAGGTGCCCTCAGGTCCCCCAGTCTGCCAGATAAAGCTGACACGCAGGAGAGACCTGGCCCTTAAGTTCCCATCACCAGATCAAGGCCCCCCACCCTCCACAGCCAGACCTGCTGGAGCCACACATGCTCCTGACTTCCTGCATTCCCCTTTGCTATTTCTCTGCCAAAGGTAAGAAGACGACGATGGTCTCCAAGTGGGGTCTCCAAGTGTGCAGTGCTCCTCCCCAGACAGGGACACAGGAGCTCCGAGTTGGAGGTGCAGCTCATAACAGCCCTGGCAGCACTTTGCTCACTGATGTCCCTGGTTCCTGGCCATGCCGATGCCTCCCCAGCTTCTGGACAGCCAGGTCCCAGTGGCCCTTATTGCTGTGTCCCTGCACGTTCTTCTGTGTGCCAGGGACTTCCATGAACCTGGCCAATTTCCCGGGGATCAGACTGCTCTCATCAGGACCCCCATGGTGCTACCACTGTCCTACATCTGCCCCAGAATCAGTTTTCTTCAGCCTGCTCCCAGCCCTATCCCAAAAAACCATCTGCCCTCAGCCACTGCTCCCAGTCCTGCATCTTCCTGGACAGAATTCCAGCCCATGACTCAAACTCTCCAACATTCCCCCCTTGCAGCTCCCTGCCCCATCCATGTCTTCTGCTGCTCAAACGACCCAAGATTTCCCGTGATGGCTCCCAGGACACACCAGAACATGGGGAAAGCTGGAGTTAGCAGTCAATCATGGGTGAGTTCTGGGGGCTGTTAACTTGGAAGAGAGATCTAGGCTGGGCTCTTCATCCATGTACTCAAAGCTCCCTTGAGAAAGTGGAGGGAGCTACCCCAGTCCTTCCCCTCAGAGAAGTCCAGGACGATTTAGAGCACAGGGGAAGAGGATGAAGCTGTGCTGTATTTGCAAACAAAACTTCTTTGGCCAAGTGAGAACCGAGGCATGACTCTGAGTGTGGTTTTGGAAATGGGCTTCTGGAACCACCTGTACCCTAACAAGGGCCCTTCTGCTTTCCCCTATACAGGGGAACACATCAACCTGCACTGCACACCCCAGGAACCACCACCACCTCCTGAGAAGCTCTCCACCAAAAACGGGCAACCACTGCTCCAAGAGTGGTGGCAAACAGGGAATTGATGTGCTGCTACGTGGGCACTGCTTTGCAGTGAACAGACCCTCTCTCAACACCCAGCACCCCCGGGCCAGGGCAGCCCAAAGCTCCAAGCTGCCCCCAGGAGCTGTGTGAACATTCCAGACCAGGTTTGTGTTCTCCTGAAGAGAATTTGTTCCTGCTTCCATCGTAATTGAGCTCAAGATCTGAGCTGCAGCTGATGCTCAGCACCAAACCTTTGCTGAGCACACCCCCTTCAGCCCAGGTAACACCCCCGAGAGCAGAGGACCGAGAGGACCACCTATGCAGTAACACCATGCTCATCATCACAGTGGGGGACCCTCAGCAAGGCCCTCACCCCCACTGAGATCTCCCAAAGGCCCTGAGCACTGCCATGTGAAGGCACTGCAAGCTATTCCTAGGGAACTGGATCTGCTTTTCCTATGGAGCTGCCCACGGATATAAATAGAGCTGCTAATGGGGGGGTGGAGGTAACTTTGACTCTTAACTCTATTCTGAGATCCTGGGCTTCCTTCTCATAGAACCATTGAGGTTGGAAGAGACCTTCAGGATCATCCAGTCCAACCCCTACCCACATCCCCACTGACCCACATCACCCAGTGCCACATCCAGACACCTCTTGAACACCTCCAGGGACAGTGATCCCACCACCTGCCTGGCCAACCCATTCCAATGTATATACTCTCCAATGTATACATTCCCAAATCCATGTTCTCACCACAGGCAGAGCAAATCAGCACCATGTGACAGGTTGTGTGCCCACAGCTACACCTCTCAGTCATGCCTCAGTCCCCACGGGGCATCAAAAGATGGGCAAAACCGAAATAATTTGGGTTATCTGGCAACAGCTGGGGTCAGGGCTTGGTTTTGGGAGGAGGGGGGAGCACCATGAGGGAGGGAGAAGATGCTGCCCCAGTTCAAGGCTCCTGTTGAGATGCCAATGTCAGAGCTGGGCCAGAGCTCCACTGAGATGTTGTGGCAGAGCAAATCCAGCACAGCTCCCAGCCGAGGGATAGAGCAGACAGAAGCCAGCACTGACGAGGCTGTATCAGTGTTTACTCACGCCAGCCCTGTGGTAACACGTGCTCTTACCACAGCTGCTGGGCCAGAACCCCACCACCAGCACCAGGACGCAGGAGCTTTCACTCGGAGGCAGCATGCGAGCTCGGGAAGAGGGGCAGGAGCCTCAGGAGCCTGTCCCAGCAGGACAGGGAGCAAGGGACACGTCAGGCAGAGACTTGAGGTTAGAGGCAGCAGTGAGAGCCACACGGCCGGCATGAGCAGGAGGGGAAACTGAGGCTGGAGTTTCATGGGAAAGCAGAGGGGAAGCAGTGTGGTACAGCCTGCCCAGCCCCAGGGACCAGCCGTGTCCCCAGGGACCAG
>VZRW01009723.1:311150-361248 GCA_013398125.1 Aegotheles bennettii | reverse complement strand
GGCAGGAATGCGAAGGAGGAAATGGGGGATAATGATGGGAGGGTGGCGGTGTTTGTAGTGCGAGGCCCTGCTGAAGTCCTTCGCGGCTCTTGAGGGCAGAGTCAGAAAATAAAGTTTATTTTGCTGCTGAATGAAAGCCCGTCTGGAAATAAAGTCTGCTTTTAGGAGGCTGATGCCAGCGAAAGTCAGTTCAGTAGGTGAGCTTCTGAGGAGCCACGGAAATTCTATTCTAACTGATTAAATGCCAGGTTAATCAGAACTGTTCACACAACCATGGGGTAATGAAAGAGCAACATTTTTAGCATAGTACAAGGGTGAAAATGGGCCACTGTAAGACTGAAAATATGATAAAGAAGACACACCAGAGTACTGAGTAAGCTTCTTGGTTGGGAAAATAATGATGCCTTTCTCAGGCGTGCACCAGCAGCTCACATTTCTCAAATACATGAACACATACAGGTCTAAGGAAAGTTGGTGTTATGTAAGATGTCAAAATAAGTCTTCTGTCCGTGTGTAATCCTAAGGGGTTTCTTCCTTTTATTCACAGCTAAACGTGTGGCTCCCAGAGTTCCAAATGTGGTATGTCATCTACGTAGGCTAACACTGTCCCTTTGTGCAAACAGCATCTTCAGTCACTGTGACCAAGCTCATCTGTGAGAAGCCGATCCCCCCGCCCCGGATGCAGTCCCATTCAGGCCTTTTGACAAGCCTGTATATAAAAATACATCTCGTAAGGAAACATGAGTGCAAGCCGAGGAGCAACCGCTGCCTCCCAGCCTATGCGCTCATTTCCTGATACAGGGGCAATGGTACTCCAATTTTTGTTTTAGCTAGGGTTCACCTTGTTTGAACATCTTTAGCACCTAATTTAGTCATAAATTTGATTTGGACTGGCCAAAAAGCCCAAGTTTTTGAAGTTAAATGTACAGAATGGTGTGGCTAGGTGAAATACCAACGTTCTGTTAGACGGTACCGAGGTAGTAACTGGTGGTGTATGCACGTGGAGTCAATCTGTTCGGCTTCCTCCAAACCTGGAAGGAGTTTTATGGGAAAGCTCTAAAGAGAAAGTAGTGCTTTAAACCCGGCGATAGAAGGACAGCATCGTTCTCTGAACTATTTAATTACTGTTTAAAGTGATTTTCTTGTTACGAAAAGCTGAGACTGAAAAGCTTTGGGTGAAAAATCCTGCTGAGTGTTTTCTGCTGAGTCATTCCTCTGGTTTATCAGAAGCATTTCACCAACACTGTAATACGACTCACGCCAATCGCAATCAGATCTCCTTTTGTTCATAAGCCCAGAATCTGAATTCCCCTTTTCAAGGCAGAAATAAAATACAGTAAAATATGGGGCACCTGGGATTTGTCTGTAATAGCAATTGGTACCAATTTAAATCAATCTCCGTTCTGTCTTCTGAACATACTCTCAATGTATTAGTAGTGTATATCACTAACACAAATCCACTTACCTTATTTCACCCTTTCTAATATATATTTTTTTTACCCAAAAGCTTTGTGGAAGGAACAGATGCTCAGAACATCGGTGTTCCAGTGGAGCAAGTCAGAGCATGCAAGCCAGTGACAGATTACTCTGAATATTCACGTAGTTGCTGTGTGACATTTCAAATTGACAGTTCTGGTTTTGTGGTCAGATCTCAGGAATCCCAACAGTGGAATTTTTTGTTTGCTTGTTGGTTTTTGTTGGGTTTTGTTTTACTAACAGCCAACCTGATTCTGGTCTCCGTTTGGCAAGCATTTCAGAAACAGCTGGTGCCTGAACATATGCCGTGCTGGCACTGCTGTGAGCTTATTTCCCACTTGTCCTCCTGGTCAATCAGAGCTGCTCCATGTGCTGAAGGACAGCTGGTCCCTTGGCATGCAAAGCAGCTAATGAACTTTTCCTCCAAAAAGCCGTAGGGATAGAACATGCTGACTCTTATCAGAGGCTGTTCCTTTCTGAACTGCTATCAAAGATGGAAGTTCTCTACTGGAACTCTCTTTGTTGCCCCTGTGTGACACCCTACACATGGCGAGAACAGCTAGGTGGGCGTGTGTTGTAGGTGATAGCTTTGTTTTGGAAAGTGAAGGCTAAATGATCTGTGTTGAAAAGAATGCTAAACCACATCTGGGCGAATGATGGATTTGTGCTTTCAGCTGTCAGCCTCAGCAAGTATCACTGCTTCCCTTCTTCATTCTGACCCCTGCTGGAAGGGGTCTTCAATAAATTTCTAAAAAATGTTTCAATTTCACCATATAATATTTTTTCCTAGTAAGGAACATACTAAAGGAGGAATTGCACAGCAGTTCAGTATTACACAGCCATGGCTTGTAAGCTTTTTACTGTCAGTCATCCATCTTACTTCCCTAAAATCGTTCAGTATATAATATTCCCTAAAATTTCCCACTAGGTGCAATTAAAAATCCCCTGAGTTTCCCTGAGCAGGGGTTCAGTGTCAGCTAACTTTGAAATCATGATAACCAGTCATTAGATAGATCTCTGTTGTTCACACTTCACGAACTGTTCATATGAAATACTTGATAGAAGCAATCTGCCCACTCGGCGTTTTAGAAATGGTGATAGAGCAACATTCATGAGGGAATAAATGTAGTTTAAGAACAAAAAAAAGAACAAAAAAGATCATCATTTAGATTCCATGTATGGAATCTAAATATATACGTAAATTCATAGATGTTTTTTAAATCCAGAAAATGGATGGACCTTAATGTAAGGTGAAACAAGGAACATCTAACTGATATATCATGCGTTTTATTGGCTATCTTGATGTACAGCTTCAGAAGTATGTATTTATTTATTTGAAACTACTTTGCTTAATTTCATGAAGGCTTGCACAGCTTTTTTTACCACTTTTGATGGTCCATTTCAGGTTTTGAGCAAAGACTCATGCAAAACATTCACACCTCCCAAAAGTAATAACTAGGTTCAAATGACACATTCAAAAGGCATTCCTCAGCACTAGATCAGGTTTCAGATTCCTTTTTACTGATCCCTCTTTCCTAACAATATCCCAGTGAAAAAGCAAGCTGTAGATACCCCAGCATCAGAGGGCCACTTTGTTGTCAGCATCAAGGACCTCATCCACTGATGAATGAAAAGTAACAATAAATTTTAGTAAGCCCCTGTTCAACCTTTTTCCTTTCCTTTCCTTTCCTTTCCTTTCCTTTCCTTTCCTTTCCTTTCCTTTCCTTTCCTTTCCTTTCCTTTCCTTTCCTTTCCTTTCCTTTCCTTTCCTTTCCTTTCCTTTCCTTTCCTTTCCTGTTTAAGACAATTATATTATTTATTTGAACACAAACTGCACATAGGAAACTGTCCAGAACTTACAGGTCAGTCAGTGCTGGTCTGTAACATGAATATCTAGGCTTGGTGTTGGTATTTTTGGGGGATTCTACATGTTTTTTTAAAGTTATTCTGCTTCAGCATACTCTTGCCCTTTTTCATTCTGCAGGACTAACAATTGGGAAACCCTAATAATACCTTGAGAAACCTTTAGGAAGTCCAAAATAATACATGAACAGGACTCTGTCTCAACGTGCTGCTGTGTGCATAAAACAGACCACCTGAAGTCTATTATAATAAATACTCAGAGAAGATGTGAAAGAACCACAATAACTGCCTACACTGCTTTGGACAAACAGCCAAGCAGTACAAAAAAATAAGGAAAAGAAAGCTTTATGCTACGTAACGAATGCAAAAGTCCAAGTACCTCAATAGAGCATTTGAAACAATAAAGCAAGGAACAGCATTCTAGTGGTGTAATGAAAAGACTACAGAAAAGAGTGTTACAAAAATGAAATAATTTCCACAAGTGATGAAATACAAAGCAAGTATTATATGTGATTGCATTTTAAGGACAGTTAGTCACCGTAAAATATACCAATGTATCAAAATCTGATCTTTTTTTGGGTAATGCATCTGTAGAATAATTTGATGTCATAATGAGGTACTAATTTAATTGCATTATATTTGTTGCTGCATCAGCTATTGTCAAGCCATTAAGTTAATTACATGTTAAGTTTTAAACTAGATGAAACACATTATGACATCTGTTTTTTCCTATTTACTATAGCATTCCAGAATTACCATGTTGGAAATGTCTGAGGTTTTGGCAGCTTGCTGTCTTACAAATAGTTCATGAATACAATTAACCATCCTTGAGTAGCCTGCAGCATAAGCATCCAATCTTTGCCTTACGCATCAGAAATACAATTATTGTTGCACACTAATTCTACCAAACATTTTTTTCAGATATTGGCCATATTCTCAGTCAGTTAAAATGCTGAGAAGAGAGTGGATTGCATTATACTAGCTGATGATCTGGCCACAGATTTTGGAATATACCAACAGAGTAATTCCATCTTTATTAATGATCTATATGAAAAGAAAAGTGAAAGAAACACATCAGAAAGTATCTTAAAGTAATTGCATCAAAGGTATCATTCTTTACATCCAATGCATCAGCATTTTCTTAACATGATATTCTGTTGCAGACCCTCGTAAAAGAGAAGCTCCTTTGTGTATTAATGGTTTATTGCCCTGTCACTTGGACATTATGTCTTGACTGATCAAAAAAGCTTTCTTATCTGATCCCATGCTGAAAATTGCAAAGCAAAAATAGTGCCTGTTTTTAGATGCTTAAAAAAAAAGGAAATATATATCTTGAAAACTGTGGCATGTGAGTGAATCTGTATGCATAACTTATAGGCTGTAATAAACTTACTTTTATTCTGAATATTTTTTGGTGCATGAACTGTTTTATCTGTGTGGGAGCAGAAGGGAGAATGGCCATTGCTGCTTTCTGATAGAACTGATAACCTAGGAAGTGCTGCCATTAAACAGAAGTAATTCCATGGATATCGAAGAACCATTAGGAGTAGCTGATTAATACCAGCAGCCGTTACAAAGAGTTCATATAGAATATGAAAAAAATCAGGTTTGACAGAAGCAGCATTTGAAAAAGGGTATTGAATCCCAAGAAAAATATTACCATTTTCATCTCAGGGAAAAATAGTTTTGAAATACATGCTGAGATCTAGTGCCTGCATTTCCAAACCTTTAACTACACTGAGGAGAGATTTCTAGGTTGTGTGATTGACTACAGGGCTTCCAGCCCTAAAGAGAAAAAATTGAGCAGCATGAGAGAAGGAAAGGATATTTTTCTGTCAAGAAGCAGCTAGTATTTCAATGCTTTGCAGCTACACTGATACTCTCTCCAAAGTATCTTTCATGATATTTTGGCTTGTAATTCTAACTGAATGATATTTAGACGCTCACTTGAAGTGTTACTCACTGGAACTTGTTAATGGAAACAAAAGTATCTGACTTTCCAAGGCAAATTTATGTGTATATATTGTAAAGGTTTTTTCTATTAAGAAAGCTATCTCTGTTGAGATGAAAACTATTTGTTTTCTAGTTTCATTTGTGTTGAAATTGGTGTGACTTTTGAATACTATTTCAACTCCAAAGAGGCAAAAAACCCAGGCATAGCTTTAACTGGCTGAAGAAAAATTGCTGTCTTGATGTTAAAAACCCCACATATTTCAACAGTTGAAGAGGTCATGAAATAAAGGAATGGTTAAATGTCTAGAACCAACCAGCTCTTCCAGGTGTAGGGAAGATGGAGGTAATTTTCCCTAAGAAAGCAACATTTTCTTTTTCTCTGAGTCTGATTGTAGGACCAGACAAAGATAAATCATGAACATCCTGTGATCAGATAACACAAGGAGGAGGCACTAAAGACCAAACTAGTGCAGCAGTGGTGTATGAGAGGAGAATATTAGATGCCAGGTTTGGGCCACAACTACAGGTAAGAGTATAATCCTATGAGGTGGATTGCTTGGACGATACTTGTTAGAGGGGTAAGGTGAATGCAGTATCATTAAATAAGAGAATAGTTTATTTCTCAGAACAAATATTTTGTTCCTAAATGTCGGTATTCACAGCGGTGAGTAAGAATTGGCAGCCAAGGGCATTGCTTTCCGGCTTGTTGCAGTATTTTGATTTTACAGATTTTTATTCCTGGGAACATACTTTCACAGACGCATGTGCTTCTGTACATTGAACAGTACTTCATTGCAAAGTTTTTCAGGTGGCAAATGAAATCCTTAAGAAACAAGCTGAAAACTCCATGCTTCACTGTTGAGCATAAAATTGATTTCCATATCTGGAATTGAAGCATTGCTGTGCCAAAAAATATTATGGCAATATTTCTTCCACAGTCAATGAAAAACTGTAAACCCCTGTAAAAAGGGGTTCAGGTCACCTGTATGAGGTGCTGGCTTCTCTGCCCTGGCTGCGCAGGGCTGCCAGCTGACCCAGGACTCCTGTACACTGAAATGGAGAAGTACTTAGAGCTCATCAGCTGAAAACTCTATTAACCATCTGAAGAGTCAGCAGGTTGGGCTTTGCCATAAATAACTCTGGACACCAAGACATTTTAAAAATAAGTAGGGAACACAAGGGGCCCCCAGTTCATATTCACATCACTGCACTTTCTTCCATCCTCACTCCCCCAAACCAGTGTGGCTGCACCCAGGTTTCCTACTGGGGATGATTCTTGGCATGTGCTGTCTCCAAATGATGCTAGGCAGTTGTTACTGGCCAACTGTGATAACAGGTAAATACTATGTAGTCCCGTGTTCAAGCCCACACCCTGGTTTTAGTTTATATGCCACTGTAAACATAACTTCAGAGTTCAAAATACTGTTTTGTGTCTTCAGAGCAGGCAGGTACCAGTGGAGGACGTAGCTGTGGCAGCGCTGTGCACAGTAATATGTTGCATTGTGAATTTGTCTTGGGAGATGGAAATGTTTCTTCTAGGAGCTTTTCAGTCCTGAATAAACGAACCCACTGATTCTGATTTTCCAAAGAAATGGGCAAATGGTAGAATGCCTCAAGATACTCTTTGCCCCTCTTGTTGCAACTAGGTTATTGTTCCAAAAGGAAGGGCAGAACCAAGAAGAATATAAAACCAGACCCAAACTCCCTGTATCTTGTTGCTAGCAATACTCCTTTAAAATGAAAAGTCTAAAAGTCTTGGAATTCAAACTCTATTTCCATTTATATGTATGCAGTTTACCCAACTCTGTAATGCAAAATGTAAATGCTACCTCCATGAGTAAGTTACTGAGAGATAAGAGGAGGGAGGATATGGACCTCATCCTAAGCTATTCTCTAAACTGCTGGTTAGAACAGTCTTCTGGAAGAGTTCTCTCCGCAGGTGGAATAAGAGTGGTAATGTCAGCTGGGAGAACTAAATGGATTTTGAGCTAAATTCAGTGCTATTCATGGATGCTAAGTGTGGGAATAGGCTCTTTGGGGATGAGTTTAGGCACTTCTTTCTCAACTACAGCTTGAAGAGTTCAGTTTGGGATAATTTTAAGTATGTGTAGGGGTCTTTGTAGGAAATTTTGCAGTCCGACATGGAACCCCTGGTAAATTTTAAGCTCTTCCATGGATAATAGGTGACCTGAATAGCTCTCTTGGATTTTAGGCACCATGCAGACTGGAGCTATTACAAAGCTGATAGGAAGACCAATGAGCAGAGATAGGCTCCTATAACAAAATGTGTCATTTGCTCTCTCATCTTCAAGACATGCACATTTGGAAAAGTAAAGAAGGCAGCTTTCCTGCTTACAGTCACCCAGCTTTTGAACGAGGTAAATTCCCACAGTATGGATTCAGCTCCTGAAGATATTTGATACATTTTCTGTGCATCTGTGCAGTATTTCTTCTGTGAATGAGGTTAACTGTATATATGATACTAGTCTTCATGTTCCTTGGTTTGTAGATTTACTACCAACTGTCTGGTAATGTATCGTGCAGTGAAAGTGAGGCATTCAGCTGCAGTTTCTTTTCAGCAAACTCATTAACTGACTTTTCTAGATGGTCACTACTTGTCATTATTTATGACAAGGGAGTTTTGAAAACAGCTACAAGGGCTTGTGGTAGAAAGAAGTACTTCCAATGTACATTAAAAGTACTGCCCCATTTGTTTTACGAAGAAAACCTTAGCAATACCTCAGCTGAAATTTAATCACTGCCTGGGTTCACTGCTGTTAGTGGGCTCATCCAAAGTCAATGAAAAGTAGTTACATTTTTCTGTGATTGGTCTCAAATTTTGAGCGTGTGATTGTTTTCATCAACTATTGTACTTTCTGTAGTTACATGAGATGATAACAAGCTTCTACAATTGGTTATTTTTTTTTTTACCTGTAGATGCAGAGAACATTTTAACTGCATACCTTTTCCTGGCTCACCATCCCACTTCAGGGGTTCACCTGATGCATACCTCACTGGGGGCAGCCAGGTCTTGAGTGCATGCAGTGGCAGGTTAAATCAGCATGCTTCTTTGCTTGTGATGCTGATTTTGGGGGGATTTTCTTTTAATTCTGTAATGATTAGGTTCTGCAGTTCACTTCTCTTATTTTCCATGGTGGTAGGTTTTGTAATGGCAGCTAGTATTATATTCCTTTGGCACACCTATCATTTGCATGCACATAAGGCACTGAAGGTGCTCATTACTTTCAACTAAGAAGTAATCTTGTTCCCACTTAATTTGAAATACATTGTTCTCTGTATCCCAATTTTGGCTTTTGCAGTTATTTGCCTCATTGCATTTGGATTACACTGCACTGTGTTTTAATACATCATATTTAAAACTTGCAAGATAAAACATCACAATAAATAAGTATAATTGCAATGGAAACATTAGAGCAGCTAGGGAGGTTGACATGATTTATCACCTGTCCAGAGTACATCATCATAGGCATAGTGGGCAGTGTGGTGCTGCTCCATTGAGTAGAAGCTCGATCTTTCCACTGGTCTCACCAGCCTCTCAGCATTCCCAGGGCTGAATAGAGGGTTTGTACCAACACATTTCTGCACTCACATACAACAGTGGCAGAACTCTCTACAAACAGGCTCTTGTGATAATATTATTGCAGCAGCAACCCATTCTCAGAAGGAGCTGAGAAGGTTTATCAGAGGTTCACATACCTGCACTATTTTAACTTTGGCTGCTGGAAAAATATGATAGTCTTTGCTTGTCAAGTGATGGCAAACCACTCCTTCATGTGGAAGCAGCAACTTCTGCTGAGATTCAGGCACCTCCTGAATTAGTCGTTTCCTTTCATCTCCACTGCAAGATTGTGCAAGATAGTAATGATGGTACGAAAAGAATTGTCCTGTGGGCTGTATTTGGGCCACACAACACCCACAGTAGTGTATCATATTTGCAGACAATATCAGTTACTGTTTGCAGTGGCTAAATGTCTCGATAAGAGATGAATGCAATGCCAATGAAAGAAATAATCTTCAAAATTTCAGTCATCTCTTTGGGAAAGTTTTACCACATACAACTATGAATACTCCTGTCATCTTGTATAAGGGTTTTTTTCTTTCACTTTCAGTCCCTTTTCCATGTGACATCAGATAATCAAAGAAGCCATGTGTACGCTATGATATAAGGGAGCCCACGAGAAGTCACAGCAGAATTATTTTTTAATATTATTTATATTGGAAAACCTGCTTCTGAAGATAAAACATCAGGCAAAAAACATGGAGTACATTTAGTTTTCCAGAAGGGAACATACCCTGTAAGCCCCTGTGCCTGGAAGGGCTCTGGGGAAGGACCATATGAGCTCTGCCATACTCCAACAGGGTATAGCATACATATAAGCTTCTAATAATTTCCCACTTTCAGCATGATGACATTTCAGTTGTGGACTTCTAGAAAGCACAGAATAACAATAATGCAGCTGATTTTTCATTTTAGCAAATTGTCAGAGAAGACACTATACAAAGATGAATCTGTGTTTACTTGGTTAATATACACAAATCCCTTGCTCGCCTGGGAAAAACAAAATACTGGCATTGCAAAGTTTTTTGCACAGGTTCATAAAAGGAAAAAGCAGCAATCCATAAACGTACATGTATATGCTAATATATATTCATGTCTGTAAATTATACGTTTTTTTCAGATAGGAGTGCTGAATGGTATGTCTCTGCATTGCTCAGTATAAGTGTACATCATCTCCATGCGTGTTTCCGGAGATTGACTGAATTCTTGAAGGTGAATGATAAGGGAGCGTGGGTTGTGGAGCACTGAGATAATGCCAAGAGTCACCTGCAGGGTATGGGAAGGGTGGAGCTACCACACTTACTATGTCAGACTTCACAGAAGTTGAATATTCAAGTTGTCTCACTGTTATTTAATACATTTTTTCAGCATCTCATGATCACTTACATCTCTCTTGGTGGATTGCCTGGAGACTGTTTCCCAGTCACAGGGAAATACTGGTTTACCATGATAAATATTCCTTCAGGAATGCATGTTGTTAAGCTGCTCTTTTATACACTGAAATGTAGGCTAAGCCTTAAATGTGTGTTGTTATCTCCTTGATTTCATTAGGATTTCATCTGGAGTTAAAGTGATTTCCTAAATTAGGGCCAGAAAGATACATAATTTACTACTAATTGAACAGGAAGAATGGAGCCTATTAAGATCCCAGGCTGCTCTCATCATGCATATATACATGTTTACAATACCATTGTCATAGAATTCTGAGCAAAATTAGAGCTTTATAAAAGCACTCATAATTTGCATAGGGTTTTCAGATAACAGCACAGGACAAGACTAAGGGACACAGAAGGGACACTGGCAGGAAATTTGTAAGAGAAAGGAGAACATCAGAGCCTGCCTCTGAACTTCCTTGAACTGAGAAGTCATTGAATTTGGAGAATTAATTCAAACCCATCTCTACAGCAAACATAATTAGGAATGGCCAGAAGATACTGAGATGATATCTAAAACACAATTCATAATATTAGTGTATTTCATGATATACATCTTGGCAAACAGCTCAGTAAAATTGCTGTTGATAAAGCCAGTGGGGCCTGCATCACCAGTACTCAAGACTATACGTTTAAATTTTGGAAAGATTTACCAGGACTTGTGGAACAAACTATTTTCATACCTAGGAAGTTTCTATCTTACAGAAAGTTACTATAATTCAAAGATTCAGTGCCATATAAAGAGAATTTCTTGTTTACCTGGAAATGTATGCTTTAGATTATTTTCTGTGCTATATCAACAAAAAATAGCTTAATATAAACATTTCAAACACAAAATCTGTAATTAATATGCATAAATCCAGCTAGCATATGCAAAATAGAGACAACTGTAAAACAGAATTAGAGACAATTTGAATTAAGCAAGAATAGCTATTCTCCCACACCTAGTATACAAACAGCTGGGACTGGCTTCTGTTTCCTTTATTCCAGTTTAACTCTACTTATATTTGAACCTTTACAGAACAAAACCAGTAAAACTGAGACCAAATACGATCTTGCAATGACAGAACACGCTGCCTGGAACTTAGGTATGGGAACATCTGACAATATCGGTTCTGATCCTGAAAATATTTTCACACGTGAATAGCTTTATTCTAGACCTTGCATAAAAGATGTGACACATGTCAAGTAATTATGCAAATAAAACCTTCTATTCCTGTTTTGTTTTTTTTTTAGTTTAATTATAGTAAATTTACTAATAAGGGACAGCAAGGAATAATGGGCCCCAGATTCTGGCTTGGTTTTTTAGATGCCATATCTGTGTACTATTTGCTTGTTTCCTAACTTCCAGTATATCCTTCTCAGCAACCACCCAGTGCATGATGCATTCAGTTCACTACTTCATGTGACATATCTGGTTATAGTGTCAGAAACAAGGCTACTCAGTGATTCAGCCTAATGGAATTACTGGTAGCAATTGGTAATGGAGTTACTTGTAGCAATTTCTCTAGAAATACATAATGAGGGGAATCTTCAAAAACATTGCTGAGCAGATTGCTTGTGTCCGTTTGGATATTTGAGATATTAAATAGGAACAAAATATGTTTCATTGAAGTATTCCATATGAAAACTGGTACCTTCTGTAACGTGGATTTTTAAGAAGTTAATACCTCAAACAGAAAAATCACGTGCAAGAATTGGGAGCTTTGAACTTCATTTGAAATCTGAATTCAGATTTGGATCCAAAATTAGTAAATGATCTAATAAGCAATCAAATCTGAAATTTCTGCCTTTAATGGTAGCTATTGCACAAGAAAAAGCTATAGAAGCTAATAATAATTCTACCCAACTAATATATAGCACTTGCTTGTCATCGTTATTTCTCAGAGTGCTTTTCAAATTCTCTTATTTTTAAGGAAAGAAACTGAGACACAAAGAGAGGTGGTGATTTACCAGAGGTTTTACAGCAGGACATAGCCAGAGTGCCATACAGAAGCCCATCCACTGGCACCTGGTCCTGCCATCTGTCCACCAGTGCCATGGTGCTATCAGTGATCACTGGAAAATAAAAATGTTCTTCAAAGAGTATTAACCAGCTTCTACCATAATGCAGCGTGGGGTTTTTTCCATATATGTGCATATTTCCTTTCTCTAACTGGAAGAACAGGGAAAAATCTCTTCAACTCTGAAGATATGAACCTGGAACATTATATTAAAATTGGTGCTGGCAGAAGCATTTATCCCTCTGTGACCTTTTACTGTGTTCTTAAATGAGCAGATTCTCTCCCTCCAGCCGTAGTGATTCCCTCTTCATTCCTATTCAAAGAATCAGTTGACTGATTCAAGTACTTTTACAGGCAACCATCAAATGAATACATTGCATTTCACTGAGTTGCAAATGCTGGTTAGGTCACAAGATGCTCTGGCATAAAAGGCTTTATCCTAAACACTGGACATTTTAACTTCTTTCTTCTCCTTGTATGCAAGAGGAGTAAGATTCACTGATTCCTGTTTATTTGTGAACTAGAGAGTCCGGTCTCTTCATACATCGTGCACCAATTTAACTATGTTACCTGAGCTGCGTGAATTTTTACAACACATTTAATTGTACTATTTAAATAGAAGCATAGTTATACTGGTAGGAAGGTGTTATACACTGCCACTGGTTTTCTTTCTTTAAGAAAAAATAAGCTATTCTGATACAACTCCTCCTAAATGGGAGAGGTACAGCTTTAACAGTGGTAATATAGTTAGGTCAGCACAACTTTCTATTGTAAACAAGGCCTATATTGCACAGCTAAGGCTAGATTACTCAGTGTTTCAAAGGGTCTGCCTACAGAATATGCAGAACCAGTGTAACTAGTTGTGTTTTAATAAATACTAATAATATATGTCTAATTACGACAGTTCATCTCGGCATTTCCTGTGTGCCTCTCATGGAATGACTAAGCGCTTCTCGTCTCACCACTGAGCCAATTACTGACTACAGGCTGTTATTAGGGGCAGTCCTGTCTCATTTTCACAATTGCAATATATGTAATTTCATAGTTGCGGACTGCCAACGAGTTAGCACTGTCCATCTAGACGAAAAATATTGTCTGCAGTCGCTTCCAAGGGCTGAGGGAGGCAAATGTTTACTCACAGGCACAGCTTTTCTGACTGTGAATAGTCCCCCTGATTTCAAAGGGATTATGCCTGGTAGTAAGTATTTGCAGAATCAATGCATTAATCAGCATGCTGAAATGTTTGAATTTGCTCACTCCAGACGTGTTTGCAGGATGCTAAAGTAGTCTCGTGATTTTACATATGCAGGTTAGCTCCTCTTTTGGAATTGCATTTCAATTTTAAAAAGCTCAGGCAGGAAAATCCCACTGTTACACTTACTTCAAGGTGTATTTTATGATGGATGTAGTGGCCAGAATGTCACACAGACAAATACTTCAGTAGCAATGTGCAAATAATCAGATAGAAATGTGCAAATAACCAGATGACAAAGTTCCAGAATCTTGTTAAATAGTGGGATCTAGAAAATGTGGCTTAGATTTATTGCTAGAATGAACAGAAGCTGTTCACTGATGTCAAAGGCTAAGGTAAAATGGAAAAAAAATAGTAGAAAATACCGCTTTTATGGAAAGAAAATTGACATTAATATCTTTTTTGCCTGCTATTCCCTCTCCTTCTCTTAACATGCAGGCAGCTCCTACTCTCTGTGTTTGCCCTGTGGTCTTGCTGTCATCTTTTCCTGTCTACGCCCTTTTCATACTTCTGTGCAGCACTAGAGCCAAGTAATCGGTTTTGTCTGCTACTACCAAACCTGTGGGGTTTCTTGAGTGCTCCTCTCTGCCAAAAATCAATTACAGAAGTTTGACTCTTCTTGTTTCCCTCTAATGATTAATCTTTTATAGATCTTTAAGGAATTTAGCCATGGAGGTGCTCACTTTCTCTTTTGTAAGAGGAAATGTCCTTGAAGGTGTCTCAAGCCCTTTTCAGGGAGCTCTGGGAAGATAAATAGCATGTCCGTGCTGTCCACATTGATCTGCTGCAAATTTTGCACCTACTTCTTATCTTCACTCATCCACTGTGCACTTGCAGATTCAGTCTGGCACCTGATAGCTGGGTCTGCAGATGAGAAATTCAGATATAGGTGATAGCCACGTCCATACCTGAACTCCACCTCTTTGTGAGCATCGGTGATGCCCCTGAACTCTGAAAAGGTCTTGAGACCTCCATGCAGAAGATGTACTTGGTGTACAGCACCTGAATTATCATCACAGTTTTGTATTTTGGCAGTCTGATTAAAAACAGGGCCACTAAGGTAAAGAACCACTTCCCTAGAATATGTTGCAAAGGAGGTAAAGTTATCTGGCAGCAGTTGTATATTGCATGAGTTTAATTATGTCTTTGTTCTACGAATTTCAATAATTAAAATCTAATCCACAGCACAATCAATACATGTTGCCATTGCTTTCACTAATGTATGCACATAAATAAGAGTACAGGGAGAAGCTGTAAGTATATGTGATGAGGTTAATGAAGCCTTTGAGAATACTTCACTTGGTATTCTCATAGTTGAGGTACACTTAGGTACCAATAAATGTAATTTAATGTTAATAAATTAACATTAATAATTTAAAAGTAGCAACTGCTTACTAGCAGCAGTTCAGTAGAAAAATATTTGAAGAAAATATATATATATATAAGAAAATACAGAAGAAAGGAAAAGCACATATGAGTCAACAATGTCATATTGCTGCACAAAAGTAACCATCCTACGAGGATGCATCAGGAGAAGGATTGCATGTATATAAAGCCAAGCAGGCATTCACACTACTTAGCTTTTTGAAGGTCTGAACTTTAAAATCATTCATGTTCTTTTTTGCAGATCAATGAGAGCAAAAGTCCAAGGCAAAGCAGTAAGATTGATTGATTCCTTTCCCTGATTGTTCAGGACCAGAACCACTAACTGAGATGCTGCAGAGAAACTCACTGTGCGCATTTTCGGATCTACATTGTGTGCATAAATTTAGCATGCTTATAAACAAAGCAGGGATTCGGATATTATTTACCCGCCTGTCACTGAAAGCATTTACACTCTGTGAAATCGCATTCTCCTCATTAACAAAGCAGCATATAACTTGTATAAACTGGGGCTGAAAATTTAACGAGCATAACAAGAACAACTTAAAAAGAGATTATTTGAAGCGATACTGAAATCTCTATATAATGAAAATCTCTCTCCTGTCCAAGACTGTCAGGAGCAGCAGCATACAACAGAAGGTTAGACTAGGAGCCGACAGACTGATTTCAAATCTTTCTGTTCTTGATCTGCTCAGCAGTTGTGGGAAGGTCGGTGTATTTCTGTTTCCCTTCCCACTGTACTACTTAGTTTCTCCTTCATATGTTTCGACCGTTTTGCTACCTTTGACTTTCATTGCTTTGGAGCTGTACCATCTTTCCCAGTGTTTCCATAAAGTTTAGTACAATGTGTCTCTAGATATTTGTGCGGGACTTTAGATGCCACAGCAATAGCAATTTATCAGGGAGGCAATTAATTTCATTCTTAGGCAGAGAAATGATCCCAAATACACATTAACATCTGAATTTTAACAAATGGCTCTTTGGTTCTGTGGCATCTACTTCAGCATGCCATTGACTTCACAGTAAGTTTGCTGCAAAGTGAAGCTATACATATGCTGCAAGCAACTTTCCTTTGGCTGCAGACTACAGAAAGCCAGATTGGCATTAACAGCTGCCTGAAGCACAGGTTACAGTAAAGTATATCATGTTCATATCATCATTACGTACCTTGGATTCCAGTGTAAGCCTGAAGTCTGGGGGTGAGGAGAGTGCTTCAGACCATAAATACATTAGCTTGGCATGATGAACTATGCGGCTCTGTCCTTCAGCTAAGAGGAAAAAACCCCACTTTTATTCCACAGACATATTCTTGAGACTGCTGAAGAGCAAATCAAGACAGGATTTTCCCACTTACTGCAGAAAACTTGGAGATGCTTCTGTCTGTCACAGATACTACTGATATTCTTAATGCACCTATATATCTGAGGCAAGGTTAAGCATAAATATTCATTCATAATCAAACTTCGATAATTCATGAGTGTGCTTACAGTTAAGTGTGCAATAAAACACTTCATTATTATTCATTATATGAATATATATTCATTATGCAGTTTGTAGAGTGTTTGCAATTTTCTTAAAGGCAATAGGAGAGAGACTGTAGAAACGGTAAGAGATAATTATTTGAAACCTAGGGAAAAGAGAATTGTGGCTTTTGTGATGCTTGAAGACTGCAGAGAAGAAATGGACCAACAGGACAGAGAATCAAGGATGAGGCAAAAAAGAGGCATGCTGCTTTCACAAGGAGAGGACTTTGCATGAAAAGAAATGTTTCACTTTCCTTAGTACTTTGTAAGGCCAAAATGAACACGAGGCAAAAAATAAACTCAGAGACATAAATCCATCTGACTGAGAATGAATCCAAGACAACCTTTTTTTTTGTTAAAGTTTATTATGTAGTTTGAAGATAAAGATTTTTAAAAAGAATACATATTTGAAACTAATTGTATCCACAACAACCAGGAGTAAGTTCAGCATAATCAGAAATGCTTCATTGCCTTCCCTAATAAGGGAAAAACAAAATGATGTGGTGTCTCTGATTGAAAACAATTCTCTTTTTTCTCTTGTTTGCTGTCAAAGTTGAACAAACTTATTTGCATTCACTTCTCCCAAATTTTGTGACGGCTTTGTTGCTTGCAGCCAAACCTTTGTGCCATGAAACGCAGCATTGTCAATTCATCCAAACAAGCTCTGAGCTGCACCGTTAACTGTATAAAAAACGAGATTAAATAAACACATTATGAATATAAGACATTAGTGTGTTTGGTTGTACTTGGAAATCATCATTGTTTTTCAATCTTACAGGAGAAATTGCCCTGCAAAGCGATTTCCGACCCTTGATTCAGCATGCTGCTTCTGCATCGTTCCCAATCCCTGTTAATCCTGGGCATAAAAACCACCCGAGGCTACTGCGTGCTGCTGCAGAGCACTACACTGTGGGTCAAAGGGACAGCCCTTTTCACCTTTCTTTAATGCCCTCTAACAAACAAATAACTTATAGATGTTAAAAACATTCAGAGTTAACAGAGGAGCCCCTACTACCAGGTGCAAAGTGTTTTGCAGCAAATGGCACGGGGCTGTGCTGGTTTAACCCATGTGTTAGCTCATCAGTGTGCAGTTCCAGCAAGACTAAGGACATGAGGCCCCTCTAGCAGTGCTTGCGAAAGCTAATCCACAAAATGTTTCTGCTAATTGCTTTATGTGTTTGAACGTGTGGAAATTAGAAGGTAACTAAAGTTTTTTATCTAAATGCTAAGCCCAGGTTTGTGGAATTCAACTGAAAGTAGCAGAGGGACCATCCACCTGAGCAACGTAGTTGTTGGACTGTTATGTGGGCTGAGCAAGCAACTTTAAAATAGGTAATTATTTAGTGTATTTCTCTGCTGGAGTATATTTAGTGTATTTCTTTAATTCTCGTTCTGTATTTCTCTCATCTATCTTTCTATATTTGCACGTTTCAATAATGTTTTAACATAAGCATCTTGAGGATATTTTTATACAAATGAAGGAGCATTCATATTCACAGATTTGAAAGTTTGAAAATAGAAAACACTAGTGGAATTTATTTCTGTAAATATAAGTAATTTACAGAAAGAGCCCCTGTAAATTTTATCAGTTTGTGCTGCTGTAACTATTACTATCAAATTAAGAATGTGCATTGCAGTAGCTCCTGAAGGCACTAGTCATAAATCAAGTCTGTGCTGCAAGAATATCAGTGGCTCTGGAAAAATGTGTTCTGCTGGGGAACAGGGGAGGACGCCAGAGATAGCTGCTTGCTCTTTCTGGTTGATTAGGCGTCCAGACCCCTACTAATACAGCTGGCCTTGTCATATGCAACATGCCAAAGCCAAACATGGCTGAGCATGAAGAGCTGTTCTTAACTCATGAAGTATGGTCCTAGTCCTCCAAGGGATCTGCAAGCACAAGCTTTCTGATCCATACAAGAGTATATGAGTAATGCCTAAGTCATCTAGTAGTACATGGAGCTGGATTAAACATTTAGGTGCCCACATGCAATTTTTTGGTGCCTACATGCAATATTTTTATTGAAAAATCTCTAAAATTTGAGCAGGACTTACGGTGTTAAAGAAGGAAACGTTTTTTATAAACAAAAAAGAAGGCATCGACATGGTATGAAATAGAGCTTTGAATGTGCAGCACTGCTACCCAGAGCCCTGCCAAGGCAGCTGGTGGGGCTCAGGCTCCACCATGAGCCCAAGCACAGATGAAACTACACAGCGAAGCCCCACACTCTTTCATAGTGAGTGATCACTACACCGCAGCGTTACCACTGCAGACCAAAATAGCCCCCCTACAGTAAGTATAAGGTAAGTGAAGCAACGCAGTTATTGATGCAATGTTGGAAGTGCCAGCAGTGCCTGAGGTTTTCCTTTTGGTTTCTCTCTGTGGGATCTGGGGCTGAGAGATCCGGACATTTAATTCTGAAACTCTCCCTGTGATATTTATGTACTTCCCTAAACTGGAGATTTGCACAAATTGAAAGGAGCGTCTCTGTTTCACTGATCACTCTGTGGGAAAACATGTCCAATAAAAAAGTTTACTTCTTTTTTTCCCCTCAATTCCCTGTTTTTACCAGATTTTGCAAAAGCAAAATTCAAAACACTGTATTCCCTTGAAAATACTCTTTTTCCCCCACCTTTCACAGTCCTTAAATTTCTACTCAGAATCACTGTTTCCCGTTTAAATATTCTGTGAAGAATTAAATATCTTAAAAGTGGAAGCTGAGACAGCCAGGCTCTGAGACACCGACAGTTCTTGCAGCTGTTTTCCCAGCCTGAGCCCGCGTCCTTTCTGTGTTTTTGAAAACACTCTTTATCCTGTTTTATTATGACTGAACTCCTGCAGATTGTCCGCTTCAGAGAAATATTGCCCCGTGACCTGGCAGGAGGCCCTGACGGCGATAACCCCGTCCCTGGCTGGGGCCCCGGCTAATCGCACCTCCCCACCCTGCCTGCCCCCCCGCCTGCCCACAGCCTCCTGCACAACCCGCCCTGCGTAACCGTGACATCTGTATTTCCAATTTAACTGAGTTATTCTTAACAGCAGCTCATTTTCAATATCTCCTTACGGCTTTGCTCCAGCACGGAGGTTGTTGCAGCTTTCTGTGGTTGCTTCGTATTAACTCTGAGCTGTTTCTGTTAAACACGTAGACTGAAAATACTCGGTTACAAGCTCACATCTATGCAAAGCTGTGACCGGATTTGCAAAAATGTGTGGAAAAAAGATGAAAATTTTCAAGATTCCTTTACTGCTGCTCAAAATGAGTCATCTATACATAAAAATTACAAAAACTTTAAAAAGGCACATTAACATACATATAAAGAACAAGTGCATCACAATGATATGAAAACTAAGTCTCTACCAAGAAGTAGAATATAATTACAGGCTCAATTTTCTTAGAGATGAAAGAGGCAATTTTTCAGAAATTGGGTTCTGTCTATCCCTCCAAGATACTGAATAAAATCTTTTTTTTGGTCCTGCTACATTGTTCCTACTAATTAGGAAAATTCAGTTTTTTTCATAATGTCTTTAGTAAGTTGCTTCTTGGAGAATTATGGCAATAACTATGTGTTTCAACCTTGATGACTAAGTAATCTTAAAATATGGATATGGTACAGTAATTCAGGTTATTGCAGGTATAATGAGCAATTTTCTGGTGACTTTTTGAAATTTTAACTCTTGTTTTGGCTAACATTGTGTCTTTATGCTAAAAGCCTACTAATTTTTTTTCTGCCACTGCTTTGAGCCTTGTGACTATGAACCCAGTATAAGGCAATTTATTTTGAAAGTAAATCTGAAGACAGTCACCTCATTTAAACAGTTTTCTTGAAGACTTTCTGTACATCTTTTAAGTGTTAGTTTCCTCCCTCAGAAGCAAATGAGGGAGACAGACAGGATTTTAATCTTCAATTGAATGCAAGCAGTTCTCAGAGCTTCTCACTGAGCTTTTTTTTTTTTATTTTCCAGTGGATTTTCAGTCTTCGGGGTGCCCATTCTAGCTGTCCCCTATTTACGTGAACTAGTAGTATGGTGATCACTGCTTTGATTCTTGTATTTTATGCTGCAGTTTGATTTACTTTTGTGATGGATATATGAAACAATGCGTCAGTCCAAGTTTTGCATGAAGCAGCTATCAGCCACCCTCCGGTTGGCATTAAATGGCTGTGTGGGCTGGATTCCTGAAACCACCTGAGAAGTGTGCTGATGCCTAGGTATTTAAAACGTATTTATGTATAGCTCTGCTGAGTATGGCAAGACTTATATGAACTAACTGACTAAGGGGTGCTTCAGAAGTGGCATAGATGCTGCCAGGTCTCAAGATGTAGTGTGACAACATGCAAAGATGATACCCAAATTAGAGGCAAACAAGGTCACGGCTAGAAAACAAGCCAGCTCTGAAACTGAATTAACCCACCAGCCTACCCTGGCTAATTGGCCCTGCTGAGAGTGAGTGTGCTCATTAATGTGGGTGCAGCATCATCTTCATACCAACTTCAAGACTGAGGATACTATTTTTGACAGGCAGATGGCTGCGATATGTAGACGTAGTAATTTGTGCAGAGGCTCCTGACACAGTGTGGCATGGCTGGAGGGAACGTTGCCTTTGGGGGACATTGAGGCTCCTCAGTGCCCACATTTGCCTTAGACAGCAGAAGCACGCCTTGGTGGCCAGGTACACATTGGGGACAAGACCTGTTGTGGGCAGATCCTGAGCTGACTGATAAACTCCACCAAAGCTGCTTGGCTTGGCTCCAGCTCTGACTGCAGGATATGCAGGCAGGAGCAAGGGAGGTGTGGAGCAAGGCAGTGGTGAGAGACGTTGGAGAGAGGCTCAGGGCAAGGAGGCAGCAGGAAGGCACAGGGGAGGGAGTGATAGTGATGGAGCCTGAGTTTGAGAAGTAAAATCTTGGAGGCCTTTCAGAGCAATGAACACCCACTAGTTAAACTCCATGAGTACCTGGTGGACTCACTGCTAGCAGGCTTCGTCTTCCTAACAGGCTCCTGTTCATCAAAAGCCCCATCAACACCAAGGTTAGATTCTTTTGAAAAACGCATCCATGCTGCAGTGGGATGGGGTTTTCTGCTCAGCACAAAAATATGCTTTGATAATTCGTTTAATCAGATGGAGAAAGGCAGAAGGCAGTGAAAGCTGGGAGATAAAAGGGAAAGGCAAATCTGCTCAGGGGTAGAGCTAATCTGACAGTATATCTGTCTATCTTTAGTCCAGGAGGAAAGGCTGTAATCTTAAGGTTATCCTGGTAGGGTACCGAAAGAGTGTCACACATTTGGGGACTGATTATCACATTGACTTGCAGGTCTGCCTCTCCATTGCTTGCTTTTTAAAATAAATTATTCCTTCCAAACCACATGCTAACACATCAGTAAACAGTGTTGGAAAATTTTCAACATCCTTTTATCTTGTTGTGGAAGCACATAGTAATCATCCAACTACTGTTAACACATATTAGTTTGGGGCTCCTCAGACTAAGGCAAATTTGTACTTCTTGACAGAGAAATTTAGAACTTCAGAACTTCTTAATATCCTTTTATTCATAGTATCAGGATAGAATTTGCATTATTTTTTGATACTAAGTTCTTCACTCCTCTGAAGTACACCTCTCTTTTAATTTCACTGTGATGGGTTTGTTGTAGGCTGTCCTTTAAATATGGATTTTATCTGTGACAAGGACGATCCTCTTATGGCTGAATTCCATTGTTGCCTCTTTGTGCCATACAACCTTTGCCATTATATGGGTTTGCTGATATTCCTAAAAAGCTTTGTGATTTCTCTAAAATCATGCTAAACTATTCAAATACAGTGAATATGCCACTGCTAGAGGTGCACCCTTGAGACACTGAGCAGTATCTCAGTGTATAGGAGACTTTTGAGCCTAGGACAACATGTTGCCCTGATTTACACATTTACCACATTTACGTTGGATATGATATAAGGATTTTCCTCTGGACTTCATGGGAAATATATTTTGGGCCTTATACTACTAGACTAGATCTTGGTGAAGAAGAGACTGCAGGAAGGATTTAAGAAGTGTAAAAAAATGTTCAGTACTATTTCATTGGACTTTAATGCTCACCTTTTATGACCTGTAAAAATCCTACATGTTTGCCTTATAATTCATACTCTGAGTAGATGGTAAAAGAACATCTGTAGCACATCTCATGCAGTTTACGTTTCTGACTGCTCTGTCTATACAGTCGGCCGTTTTCAAAGCTGGTCATCCCAAAGGAGTGAAATGGCCACAGCACAGGCTTAGACAGCTTGTACCCCTATGTACTTTTGAAACTCTAATCCTTGGTAGGTTCAGTGGGGTGAAAACAGGACATTTGTGCAAAAGATATTGCTTTGACCAAGCATCTATCCCACATAGAAACAGGAGCACAGGTAGAAGGTAGGTTTGGGAAAGATTTGGGCGTGCAATAGGAAGTAGGGCAGTGTATCAGCATGACTTTCCACCTGCTAGAGAACTTTTGCCTGCCCTTTCCCAAGTTTGTGTATCAGTGGGCTTATGTTATCTAAGCTGAATCCTAAAAGGACAAAGCAGTCCCTGGTTAAATTTATTTTTGTTCTGGTTTTGTAAGGATCATTCTGCCTGCTTGTTCACCTCTCTGTCAGTCCCACCAGTGACTTCTAGAGCTGTTTATCAGATTTGAATGAAATTAGCGAGAATTAGGTTGTTAACTGTAAATTATATTATTTCAATCTCACCATATTCCTACAGTACCTGGGTTTTATGCCATTTAGTTTGGCTTGCTACCTCATTGGTTTCTTGCTTTGGTGTTTTTCTTGCTTTGGGTTGCATACATCACATGCAGGACCAGCAATGGTAGCTACTGTTCTGGCAGGAAAGATGCTGATATGTGTTGGTGAGACAAATAGTGAGACATTAGTTAGAAGAAATGGAATTAGTATGTGCCCACAGCTAAACTCACTTGAGCTAAAGTGCACATATACAGTTTAAAAGCAACACTTTCACTCTGGCCTTTGTAGTCAAAGAATTGTCTGAACAGCAGGCACAAAGCAAGAGTCAAACCACAGTGCAAACCTTGATGCTGGTCAGTTACCTACCCTTGTTAGGTTCTTAGAGTACAGGTGGTTTTTTCAGCTTAAAATGATGAGATTAATATAGATTTCTTGGCTTCCTATTTCAACCTGCAAAAGAGCAATTTATTTACCTTGAAAGAAGAAAAGACACTGATCGGGAAAAATACTCACCGAAGAATCCTGGAAAAACAAACCTCTGTTACTTCTTGTTCCGTTATTAAGATGGTAAAGCAGAGTCTCCCTTCCTAATAGGCCCATGTACCAGCAAAGGAATCTCATGAGGCTTGAATGCTGTTAGAGTTAAATAGGTAATTTATCTTACATGTGCATGAAAGATTTGCACTTTTGTTTAGCTCTGGCATATTAAATAAACTTTTTTGGAAAGTGTGATTAGTTTAAGGGACATAACACATCAGGCTTTTAAAAAGTCCTTCTGCAACAGAGCTACATCACAACTGTTCTCCCAAAATGGAAACCCAAACTTCCAACCAAAAGGAATTGAGTGTTAGATGTCTCAAAGGCAGTCTGCTTTCACAGCTTTACAAAATTTAGTCAGGAGGACAGACGAAAATGAGCACTCCTCGCAGAAAGCCAGATTACACTGTGAAAGCAAATGTGTGATTGAGTACCAGGGAACTCACATGAGGGAGGAGAGAGCTGTAAGCAAATGCTTCAGTTGCTGCCTGCGCGCATAATAACCCAACCCAGCACACAAAGCCCTCTAAAATCAGCTGTCATATGTTCTGTCATTCAAAAAATATTTATTTGCAAGACATGCCCTGATTCTTGCTCACAAGCTGGTGAAGCTGAAGCATCCTCTGGAGCACAGAAGTGTTAGCTGTATTCTGCACGCACACACCAAGTACCTGCTCTGCGAGGCAGGCATGAGTGATTACAGGCTGCTCGGGGACTGGCAGCCTGCTGTGCAAACACAGCACGTCTCCTGCATTTTCAGCCCTGTCTCCCCCTCCCTCATCATATTTTCCCCTGGGGTTGCAGCAGTGTCAGTTAAGCCCAAATATTTTCTAGCTACAGAAAAATTATTTTAGAGCTCCAGGTGACACTGGAAGCAAACTGATGAGTTTTCTTCCAAAGCAGCTGGCCAGCAGTTTGCTGTTGAGAGAGGGAAATGCCAGGCAGCAACTCCTCTTTTTAATCAAGAACTGTAGCCTCTTTGCTTTCTATCCTCCAGCGGAAGGGTTCCTCCACAGCTCCCTGTCTTCCTCGCCCCTCCAGCAGCAGACGCTGTCACTCTGCCCCTTTCCTGCTGCCCTCAGCTCCATGGACCAGCTTGGGTTTTGTCTCTGGCCCCAGACATGAGCATGCAGTGGATGCAGCCACTTCCAGCACTTTTCAGACGACGTTAAAAGATGGTCACTAGGACTCTGGTGAATTAACCTTAACCTGTGAGGAGTCAATAGTTGAGGTGCAGTTACCTGGGCAAGGACCACAGATGCCTTGAGCTCTAGATCATAATTTTGTGCTAGCCTGTCCCAGGTATTACTTTGCCAATATGAAGGAGAATCTGAGTTTCTTCATCAGGGTGCTCTTTGACACACACACAGTGCTGCTAATTCAGAACATCCTGATGACTGTGACTGGCCTGGAGCTGCTTTATGAAGCTTCTCAGCCCTTATACAAGTTGTAGTCTTGTTCCCTTGTTTTCTTTATTTCTACAGCCTGCTTCCAAGGAAATAAAAATCAGTGAGGGCCACAGCAGGAGATATATGTATGTATATATTTATCCTTCTTCTCTCCCCTTGAAGCTTCTTGGTTAAGAAGATACAGCAGCAATCCCATGGTCACGCATTACCCATTGAGTGCAATGGTCTTGCTGACCTATGCACCTTCATTTCTCCACTCCTGCAAAAACCAGTCCTGACAAAGTGAGTGGTATGTGTGTGTTTCAGGGCAGAGAGATGGCAATGTGAAAAACTCCAGAAGCTTTAGATGGGAGAAGCGGACAAATTAATTACTGGACTGGAGGGGAGAAGGAAACCCAGAAGAGCAGCAGCTGATTCACACAGAAATCAGCAGAGTCCGCTATCACCCAGTCAGATTACTGAATTATCCATCCCAAACCTGGACAGTTTCCAAATTCTACACTGCAGATTCAGCTTATCTAATTAAATGTGTTTCAGAGGCTTTGCTTCTCTGCATGCCTCCCCAGGGTTATTTTGCAAAAAAGGTAGGAAAAAGGGGCAGCTACCATTCAAACCACGAATCCTGTTCCTGCTGTGCTTGGGAGTGCTGTATAACCCACTGGCCAATAATTTATTAATAGATGCCTTTATTAAATAGAATAGCCAAGACTGTATTTGAGGCAAGATATTTGTCATCTGTGTTTGAGACTTGGCTGCAGATGTCATTTAAGGCTGCAGTTATTTCTGGTTACTCCTTTCAGGGAACAGCTCCATGTCCTCTAAAACCAGGCAGCAGCCCCCAAGGGCAAGGGTGTACCCAGAAATTGTCTTAGTTTCTTTCTCATACACCCACCCCTCCACAGAAGATGACTTAAGAACAGGTCACAACAGCATGTACAGATTCTGTAGAGGTCTTTTAGCATGAGTAAAAGCTCTCACCTGCCTTGGCCCATGCTCAGAAGCATGTTGGAGTGGGAGCCCATGCACTATGGGGAATGCAGGAAATATTTTAGGTGATCGAGTGACATTCCTCTTCCCAGGATAGGGAGGGCTTTGGCAGATCTCTGTCCTTCGTTAACCAGCTGAGTCTGCGAGGTGTATAATGACTTGCTCCTTGCACTATCTTCAGCAAAGCCCATGGATGTCCCTTGAACATCTCCTGCGCCTCCACCAATAGCAACCTGCACAAAGCTTCTCTTTGGCACTTCTGCATTGCCCCTTCACAGACCCTCCAGAAATTGGGCTGGTACAGTGCCTTCTGAGAAAAGAAATATTCCACAGTTATGTCCTGCTTGGGGAAGAAGTAGGGTCTTTAAATATAAAAGCAGATTTATTACATGAGAAATATGCCCGGTGCATTTTGTCAGTATGTTTTTAATACTTTCTGATTTGGAGGGAAAATATTTTATTACAGCAGCACTTGCCAAGTCAACTGCTGCATCCCAGCCATCCCTGTGGAGGGGCAGCATGTCACCTGGATGTGGGCACAGAGGCTGAGGGGAATGATAGATCTTTTCAATCACATATCACCACTATTTTAATAAAGCCCAGGTATTCAGCAGTTATTTACAGGCTGGTTTATGACCCACATGAGATTATTCTGGACTTACTCCAGTTTTTAGTAGACAAGAGCTCACATGTTTCACTATTTCATTGTTCTCAACCAAAAGGTCTGAAAAGATACTGAGGGCGGACTCCAAATTACCATGGCATAGCCTGTGCATACCGGTGATGGGAGAAGTAAGGTCGCTTCTTCCTCACTGCCTCGTAAAGAAGTCCTGGCCATTTGGCCACCACATCCACTGCCAGGTTTCAGAATGTATTTCCCAGGATTTCCAGTGCAACTTTAACCAATTCAAGTGCTTAAGGATTTTTTAAAGCTCATGGCATAGTGGATAAGCTTGGCTGTTTAATCTTTGAGATGCAATTTATAGCAGTAGGCACAGGCATTTGCTGTTGTTTTACTGTCTGCCTCCTTATTTATGACCTTGCCCTCATACTCAGTGCTAGAAATTGTATCTCTAACTCTTCTATATATCAGCCTGAAACAGACTTTTAAAGATTTCTATTCTATTTTCTGTTGCCACAACTGGTTCTGTGAGAGGAAACCTCTTCCATTCCTGGATGACTACAAGGCCCTCCTAGGGTCTTCTCCAGTATCCAGCTTTCAGGGTTTTTCACTTTAGTATCCTTGCTTTGTTATTTCTTAGCACATGCACAGTAGGTGCATCTTTGCCTCACCACTGCTTCTGCACTCATGTGTCTGCTGGCAGCAGCTCACCTGGAGCAGGTGAACTTGGCCCAGAGGAATGAGACACTTCAGCCCCTTTCCTCTAAGCTGGGAGCGTGGAGTGACAAGGACAGGTATGTCCTACTAAGCACCCAGCAGCCACCATGGTCGTTCTACTCCCCTTCTCGTGTTTGACTGGGCATCATCATCATCAGCAATGATGATGTGTTTTTACAGGGTCTGTCACTTGTCCATTGCTGAACTGAGGACAGAAATGCGGTGTGATCAGTGTCACTTATGGCTCTTATTAGGGTACTACTGTCATGCTACCAGTCAGCCATTCCCCCACCTCCTGAATCTTCAGTTTACTAAGACCAGCATATATAAGCACCAGCATATATAAGCACCAGTTTATAATTCTTCCCTCTCTCATATAGAGGGGAAGAATTAAATTAATTCTCCTTTCGCTTTGTGAAAAAAAAACAAACCAAAACAGACTGTTTTCTAAAACTCAATAGTAAAAAAGCACTAAGAATGAGGAACATCAAGTCTAGTCTCTTCAATTTGTCTGAAAATGCCCTATGTCCTAAGCAGGAGAATAAACTGAGAATTTGTTTTTATCCAACTTATTTTAGCATTTAACTTTGCACAGTATATATTGCTCCGTAGTGAATGTGCTTGCTTATTACTGGCTATCTCATTTCTCCCCAAATATTATAGAAAGCAATACTATAAGTAGTAAAAGCATAGTACAACCTAGTCCTATCTGCTACTGGAGAAAAAAGTTATCCTTGCCCCTAGAATACAAACTTTATCCTGGGGCTGGGGTAAGTGGGCTCAAGAGAGCCCTGTGAGAGGAGAAGAATGATATAGAAAACAGCTCTTGGGCCATATCAGTATCAGAACTGCTGGTACCCAAGTTTGTTTAATATTAATTATATTTTTTTTAAGTGAGAATAGATTTTTTTTTAAGTCACATAAATAGAAGGGTTGCAGATAATGGGCTCCATTTGGGAAAATAGTCAGCTATTGCTCAAAGTAGGCATGATTATGCACTATTCCAGCAGTCTGGAAAAAAAATAGCATGTGCAAGTGCATATACCACAAAAGCATGAGTGTAGAGTCTAAGGATTGGGGCAAGAAGAGAAGGAGATAGTGGATGGTTGGCCTTTCTGATTATAACAGTCACTTTAAGTCCTCGTTTCTCATTGATTGACAAAAGGAAGGAAAGCTTGAGGAAGAAGTTGAAGTATCCCATCAGGGTGTTGAGAGGCACAGCATCCAAAAACTCCTCTGTTCTATAGCGGTGGGGGCAGCTTCTGGTTGGAGCTGGGAAAGAAGCAGTGGGTTGTCCTGTGGGACGATCAAGCAGAGAGTACGACTGCTAAACAGGAAAAAGACTCTTCCCCTTTCTCATTAATTTTAACATTCTGCTCTGAATATTAGAAAGTACATGTGCAACAGATGTTTCATGGGGAGAAACCTTTTAATCCCTTCCTTCAGGCTAAATAGCTTTACAAAATCCTCCCCAGAGCTTTGATAACCCAGTAAAAATAACAGCTGAGCTACAGATGATCACTAATCTTGCTGTGTGCATTCGATCACAAAATGGACGGGCAGTAATTTCTCACATCTAAGGAATTTTTACTCAGATATGACATAAGTTGTACTTTTAAAATCTCTTGATATAAATTAAGAAATTATAAGATTAACTATGTGCTTGGGTCGTCAAACATCAACAACTTTGAATAACAGCAAGATGAAGATAGCATCTATTGGGATAAATTATTTCAGGGCTGGCATAAGACTGAGTTAATGTGATTTACCAAGCAACATATTACTTCATAAGAGCAGAAAAAAAACTACCCCTGTGTCCCAAATTATATATTCATATTGGGATCTATTTTGTGTGAATGCCTCAAACAATGGAAGCAGCAAGGTCCGAGTTAGACCAGCACTGAGCAGTTCGGAAAATCCCAACCTTGAAACCTGTTAGAAGACATGTAAACAACTAGAGACATACAATGAGAGATATTATTAACATTTTTTATTTATCTTACCATACTGCCTGGAGGCCTAGGTGAGGAATTTGAGCCTCCTTTGGGCTGGGCAGTATGCATAAATTAGAGCAGACTTCTTTAAATTAATACAAAATACTGTGTTCAGACTGTTCCATATTAAAAAATACTGTTTCTTTGCACATCCATCTATGCGCCTGTCATTCAGGACTAAAACCACCTTAAACAAAGATTTTTAGTTGCAAAATCATCTGCAGCACAAGGTCTACCAAGAACCAGGTACAGATTAAGCCACTGGCTTTAGGCTCCACAGCTTCTGGAGTCACACAGCTACACAACCATCTAAATTGATTCGAAACTTAGATTATTTTTAAAAAGGAAGTTCATCTTTGCCCTTTATTGCATTGAGTTTTGCTGCTCTGTGTAGGTCAGTGGCCTGGCTGTTGCAGCAAACAGTCCTTGTTCTTGCAGAAGCCAGTCTGGAAAGAAAATGAAGGCTCGAGACTTTGTTGGAGGGGTCTTGTTAGGTGGAGCCAAAACTCATTGGCACAGCTATTAATTATAATTTTAATTCCTGGGCTTTTAAAAGGCCAAAGTCAGAGATGTGTCTGTTAACATTACCTGTCTTTTGCAGAATCTCTTACATCTCGAGGCCTCTTCCTACTCCTTATGTCTTGAAGCGTTTGCTTTTGGGATTTTCCAATGTGGACTGGGAAGACAGAGTCCACTCCTGTCTGGCATGTCAGGCTAGAGCTGATTGCAAAACAGCAAGGACACCACCCTCAGTCCTTGAAGTGCTCTGAAAGGTGATCCTTCCCACCCCATGGCCATTGCCATGCCCTCTAGAAGAGTCTTTTTTCCCCCGTACTGTCTTCTGCTGTCTTTCTGGGTGCTGCAGTGATTCTTAGCCCAGCTGCAGACTGTTCCTAGGGTGGGGGCAGATAAACCCTGAACAACATATAGGAGAGTGTGTAGGGGAGAAAGGGGACATTGGTTCTCCTGGCAGATGGAAGATGATGACCAGGGTGAGGCAGAATCTCTTAGGGGAAGGAGGTGGGCAAAGGGCAAACGTGATTCAGATATAAAAGGGAATAAACCAAAGCTGAAATGAATTTGCTAAGTACTACAGCACTCCTCAGAGGGCCAGGCACATCAGTGCAATGTAGACATACTCTGTAGATAATTTAAAACTTGTAGCATTCATTGCAATGGGGTATTGCAGACTGAGACACCGTCACCAGCAAAAGAGGAAATGAATAAAGGTCTATAAAAGAAATGGACACAGTCTCTGCATCTTACTTCACAGTGATGCAGCAAAAAATACTTCCTTATAATTCACAAATTCAGCTCTAAATATAGCCATAGGGACCTATTTTCTTTCTTCTGGGCTGCTTCTCCCACTGTCCTGATCTTTTCTTTTCCTCTGTAAACTCAATCTATTGTTCTCACTTGAGATCCAGAGCTGATGGCTTGTTTGCTTTCATTGTCAAGTATTGCCTTCCGTTTCACTGCTATTATCCTTCACTTGTACTTTGAAACAAAGGCACTATGTAAAGAGAGAACAAATGATATCCTGTAACAAAGCATCTGAGGCTCTTTTGTGTGTTATCATGAAATGTCTTCTATCACCCCGTATTGTTGACCAGTTGCAAAACTTCATACCCTGCTATCAACTGGAATTGGGGACCCAGCACTTTGGGGGATTTTCCAAGCAAGAATCTTAATTCCCACGTCTTTCTGCCAAGGTCCAAGTCTTGCTTGATGATAATATATCAGCATTCTTGTAGCCTGGCAGGAGGAGGGCCTGGGCAGTAATGGTTTTAAACTGAAGGAGGGTGGGCTTAGGTTAGACATAAGGAAGAAGTTTTTTACCATGAGAGTGGTAAAACACTGGAACAGGTTGTCCAGAGAGGTGGTGGATTCCCTGTCCCTGGAGACATTCAAGGCCAGGTTAGATGGGGTCCTGAGCATCCTGGTCTAGTGGGGGATGTCCCTGCCCATGGCAGGGAAGTTGGACTAGATGACCTCTGAGGTCGCTCCAAACTCAAGCTATTCTGTGATTCTGTGAGAGCCACTACTTCTGGTCCCCAAATATAGCTGGCATTTGATGCTGTTTGAAGAGATCATGTGGTTATAAAGTGGGACACTTACCAGATCTGTACGTTCTCCTTTTCTTCTTATATTCTTTTCTAGCTGTGCTTCAGTACTATGTACATTTTCAAAGATCAAAATAAAAATTTCAAGAGGAGGTGGGTATTTATTGTAAAACGTCTAGACCTATTAGCCCTCCCCAGCAGTACAAAAACCAATTTTCTGGTTTATTTGTACAATGCTGTATGAAGCCTAAATCTCTTAAAAATGTAAAACAATACAGTATAGGCACCACAGAAGAGTAAATATGCTAATAATTGATTAATTTAAAGATGATTCTTTCAAAGGACAGGAAGATTAAAAAAATGGCAGAGGTCAAACCACCTCAAAAGCCCAGCAGCAAGTAGCCACTGTTGAACCCTTTGGTTAAAGGTGACCTCCTCAAGTTACAGAGAAGTCTGTGGATGGCACAGTGTGCAGCACTGCTGAGTCTCGGTCCAGGCACGGGGCCAGTTCATAGCAGGCTCCAGACATCATCTCACAGGACAGCAGCCTTCCAGTGTGTTTTGTAGGAGAGAGCTCTGCCCCCAACGATTCCTTCTACAGAAAGCATTTCCAAGCACATGTATTGGATGTTTTAATCTCTGAGAGGCAAAGTATTAAAGTGATCAAAATTATGCTTTCCTATAGTAGAAACATATATAAAGCTACCTCCTCTCTCTGTGATCTTATCCAGACTCTCAAAGCCTCATTTGTGAGGTGGATGGTGGGGGTGATACCTGTCTCCCCTTCTCATTAAGGGGTTAGCAGCCTTGCTCAGTATTTTCTGAAGCACAGAATTGTCACTACCTGCACACTACTGTCAGCAGCCGCATTCCTGATGCCCCAGAAAGCTGATCTAGAGGTCTCCTACATCTCTCTAAAAAGCCTTCCCCCAGCTTTCCTGAGCACACGAAACACTCCTATAGAGAAGAACTTCATTCAAAAGTGGGATTGCAGGAAGAGCCTGGACTTACGTGGTGGAGGAAAGCACCACACTCATTATCCCCAAAGAATTATTAAATTATTAAATGATTAAATGGATATTTAAAGCTGTTGAACTGTCTCTTGATGAGTCATCTTGTCTTAATCAAAGGTATCAGGAAAATAAAATTATTTATCCTTCTGCATTTATTAGCACTGAGCTCTGCAGAGGACAGGCTGCCCATAGAGACATCTTCAGCTCATGCTTCTGTAGACAATATCCCACAGAAAGAAAGTTAACATTGCTTCATTTTTATTGCTCTGAAACTGGGAACACTGCAAAATCAAACCTAAAGCAAGGCTTTGTTTTATCTGAACCCTGTTGCAAACCAGTCCATTAATAAAGTAATTGGGCATAGGCTGAGCAAACTGGAAGCAAACGAGCTCCTAACGTACTCATTCTCTGAGGGCTGAAAGCCTGAGCTGCCACGCAGCGGTGTGAGGCTCGCCAGAAAGGACGGGGTTGTGCTGGCCGGACAGCTGGAGTAGCGGCCGCCTCTGTTGAGAGGACAGTTCTGTTCCTCGAATTTTGGGGACTTAAGAGGAGAGAAATACTTCGGTTTGTCATTTACAAAATAAACCACAGAGCGGCTTTCTACTGGAAGGCTCCTTCATATTTGGGCAGGAAGAAAACCAGAAGGAAAAGAAGGAGGAAAACATGGAGAAGAGAGAAAAACAAGCTCAAAATCAGCTGGGGAAGGTGTCCTTTGCTGCAGGTCTGCTTCACCCCTCTGCACTGCCTTGGCCCTTTGTTATCTGCCCTGCCTCCCCAGCTCACGGAGATGAGGTGAGGTACCTGCAGAGTCTGTTAGCAAGGACAGGCTGTCAGTGAGGATCTGCTGCTCATGACGTGAGAAAGCCGACAGTCTTCCTATGGAAAAACTGGTGGGGCAGTATCTGGGTTTGCAAGAATTGCACCCTCCCTGCCAACACCAGGCTAAAATCCTTCTGCCTCTGAGATGATGGCTGGGAATGATACCAGCCTAAGGTGTGTGGCATTCAGTAAGGTGACATGTGGCTGGGCACCCATCTCCATATTCAGACCACGCGTTCTGCAGGAGTGAAATCAAGCAGCAGCTTCAGGTTAGCTCTGGAAGATGCTTTCCAGCACCCTAAAACTACAGCTCTGGGCTTTCCCTTTCTCTCAGCCCTAGCCCCAGGCTGAGCCTCAGACAACGCACATGTCTTTGCCTCCCACTACAGAGCCCTCAGAAAACAAACCTAGCATCATCCCTCATTGATTTGAGATTTATTGTTTACTTTAGATCCTTTCCAGCTCCTCTACAGCTGCAGCTCTGGGTTTTCTTCAAGTTGTTTTGGGAAGACAGTGATAGTGAAGAAGAGGTTATTTTTGTCGTGGAAGATTCATTTCAAACAGCTCTTTTAGTAACTGCAGAAAGAGCAGCAGAGGACACAGGGTCTTTGGCCTTTTACTTGTTCTGAAGGTTTTGCTGTTCAGCCTTTTAAACCTATTACCTTACGCCAATGGATATGAAATCTCATGGAGAGTATGGGGATACTGAAGTAGCTGAGGTCAGCACAGGTGAGGAAGTTAATTCAGAAACACAAAATTGACTTTTGTGCTGTATTGGTGGCTTCCAGAAAATCTTCATCTGAAACTACTTGGTCAAAGTGTCACAAACTTCAATTACAGACTAGCGTTTGGAAATGAGGAGGAAGAAGGGAGCTATAATCACTGTAACAAGGATTTAGAGGCACTAAGGGAAAATAAATATTTGAACATTAAAATGCTTCCAAAGCAAACCCACAATCCTGCATTTCGAGCCTTCATCAGACTGAAACCCTTTTAGGTAGCAAGGCTAAAACTGTGGCAGTGACCTGTGGGTTGGTTCAGTCTCTCTGCGCTTGTACTCACATCCTGGAGAGGAAGTTCCTGGCTCACACAGCACATCTCTGCTCAGCTTTCTTATCCATTTCATTTCAGGAACCTTTTGTTCTTTCTAAATGCAACAGTCAATAGCTACCTAATACTTTAGAAACCTACTTGTGTCTGTCATAAAACAAAAGAAAATGTTATTGGCAATTACATCTAAATAGGAAGCTATAAAATCACAAGAAAAAAGAATAATCAGTGCATTTTTTTGGAAAAGTTTACTAGGCAAAATCAATCATATTTCTAGAATATTCTGGTGTCTACTCCTGCAGCATAATATGGTGTATGCATCTATTGATCACCTGTTGGAGAGTATCAGAGCTGTGCCCTTAAAAAAATTAAGAATTTTCTCTTCCTTCAAACAATGAGCAGCTTCCAGAATGAAGTTGTGACCCAGAGGTTTTCAGGTTGGTACAGGAGTAAAAAAATTATTAACTAGGGGAAAAAAGAAAGGAATTAGACTGGGGAAGAAAATGGCCTGAAAAAGCTGTACAAAAGCATAGTCAATTAGCTGCTGGAATGACTAATTTCCAGGTGGGTGGATCTGAGCAGACTGCAGAAACCTGTTAAGCCCCAAGGCTCTGCTCCCAGCATGTGGGAAAGGTGTCTCAGAAAGGGACCCAAGAGCATGAGTCCATTGGCTGGGGAGCTGCATGCACACAGGCAGCAGCAGGGCATTTCCCAGAGGACACCAGGCAAGCTTCAAACCTCACCTCCAAATGTCACAGCTGTGAACCCTCTTTAGCAAAACAGATGTCTCAATCCTTCCTTCCAGGTGTCTGAGCAGGAGTCACTTTTTTTTTTAATTTAAGAGCTTCTCCGAGCTCTGTTGAGTGGTTAGGGTAGGGGAGACCTGCTGGCAGGACTTCCACTCTGGCGGCGGTGGGCTGAGCATCATCCACTGATTTATACCATTTTACAGGGTTGACTGGCTGCTCGAAGCAGGAGGAGGATGAGGCTAGGGAGGAGAAGATGCCCTCTCCCATCCTCTGCTGCAACATTTCTGTTGTGGAGAACATGATCCAAGAGAGAGAACTGGAGCAGTGACCATAGCTCTACTGTTCAATAGCTTGGGAACCTACCTGGCAAAGAGTGCCTGTTCAGTTATGCTGGCTGTGTACTTTACATTAAGTAGTTATTGATTAAAATACAGAATTTGCTCTTACAACATATCTGGGACACAGACACCTGCACTGCCAGCTATATACTCCATCTACCAGGCTAGAGAGATGTGCTACTTCTCATGCACTCTTTTTCAGGCCTCCTCAGCCTCACTGGTCTCTGACACAGGGAAGGGAGCTGGTGGCAAGTACCTTGGGCCTCCTGTCACCCTGACTCCTGGTGTTTAGTGCACTCAGCTGGCATGTGTGGGTTTCAGCTGAGGAAAGGTTTGAATGCAATTTCCTAGCTCCTAAAGGAGCATTTCACAGTGAGATTCTTGCGTACGATGGGTAACATCTCCTCCTCCTCCTCCACCCACCTTTTGTAAGGAAACCAGCAGCTAAAATGTATTTTGTAAAGAGCTTGATCTTGGCACTGTAGGTCAAGTGTTGAAGGTACATGTTGCTATTGTGGGATGCTCAGAGGGTCTAGGGAGAGAAATGTCCAGTTTCCAGCCACAAACTGGGTTTACTGGGGAGATACTTGCCTAGGTGAATTGTTTTTTTCCATGAGCCCTAGTGAACTTTAGAGTAAAATACTGAGGAATCTTCACAGGTAAACCACACCATAAGTGACCACAAGTGACTTCAGGGTTAGGTAATACTATGCCTGTGTTCTCCTGTATATATACTCAGAAAAAATATTTCAATACCGTAGAATCTTAGAATGGTTTGGATTGGAAGGGATCTTAAAAATCACACATATATATATGTATATATACATGTAATTTTAAAAACTGAAGAGCCTTGACACTACCCCACCAAATTCCAAAATGGCAACTATAGGTATTAAAGTATCTTAATCTATAGAAGGTATCTACTATTAATACAAATTTCTGGTTTTGTGTAAAACCAAAATTAGCTGGTTTGCTGCTTAGCTGATGTTCTGACCTCTGCCTTTAACCCTTGCCTAATTTGAAATTCATCACAGATGATGATTTTCCAATTGTCATCTGCTAGTAATTTCTTTTCCCATCACTTATTTTCTATTAACATAAGTCAAACATGCCCTGCCCACAACTGTTAGCTCTTATTTGCTGAGCTGCTCTTCATGTTGTCTTCCTTTCTCTTACATCTGCCTTACATTGTTTCTCAAACTATATTGTTCTATGCAATACACTTTGGCCTCAGAGATGGGATTAAATAGTAGGTATAAAACCAGGTCTGGCATCTCCACAACTTGAACCTCGCATGACAGAAGTTTACCCAGGGAAGGAAACACACAGTATATTCTGGGTAAGCTGTGGGTTCATAGTGAAAACTAATAACACTTGGGAAGAAAATTAGTGGATTGAAGGATATTAAAGTGACACTGCTGAAATGCTTTTAGGTTAAGTAATATACTCTGAAAAGTCACTTTTGTTCAATGATAAGGTGGGAGCTATATGATAATTTCTTTTATTCCTGGATCATTTTCTCTCTGAGGTGTCAGCAGTTGGATTTTCAGTACTACATTGAAATGAATATTCATCACTGAGTTACAGCTTTTGAAAGATCTGCAGGGAAAAATAAAAAAAAAAAGAAATAAAAACCCCCAAACTAAACTCCTTTTCTTCCCCCTCTTTCTGCAGCTCTGAACATACACAGCTCCCTCTGGTTAGCAAAGCAATGCACAGCATCTCTGTGCTCCTGGGCATGGTCTTTGGGCTCTCCAGGTGTCCCCACAGGGACCGGTGGGACCAGAGGACCTAGTGAGAGCTAAACACTGGTGTGTTTGCAGGATCAGGGCCTGCAGGAACAATGAGAAAAAGAATATCCTGCTCATTTCATGGCACACTTGAGCTGGTGGTGAGAGGGATAGCTCAGATCCTCCTTCACGGAACCGAGGGTGCTGGACCTCACCGCAGTCAGTTGGGAGGTGGAGTGGTTACAAAGCAGCTTCATGCTTCTGGGAGCAGAACTGCAGATAAGCAAAGTAAACCCAGTCTTCAAATGCCCTGTGAGCACAGATAAATCCTGCACAAAATCAGGAAAATGGGCAAAATGGCATTTGAGAATGAGTGAAATTGTGTGGGTATCAGACACCAGGGGCAGGAAGTTTAGGAAAGATGAGTGAGCTGTGGGGTAAATTACAATATTGCTCACAGTGATACATGGCTCTCACTGCTGAACAGTGTTGTTTAAAAATCCAATAGATAAAATGGGGTAAAAAGGTGAGTCCCTTGGCTGACAAGACAGAAGCTTTTCACCAATATGCTCTTTAAAAGATGTGCTTTAAACGCCATCTCACTGGGTTATAGAACGATACTACAATAAATTGCACAAGGGATTTGCAATTTACAAACAAGGGGAATCAACTATCACAGGGGTGAGAGTGGGATGCTGCAGCTAAACCCTGCTGAAAGCCCAAGAGATGGAGCCTCTGCAGGGCTCTCGGCCCCTGCTGCTTCCACTGCAATCAGTGAAGTGCTCTCAGTGGGGTATACAGTGTTTAGTTAGGAATAAAATTGTCATGATGTTAAGAACACTTCTCATTTTTTAGATCTTAACACAAATTCTTTACATTCTGTCTCAATAATGTCACATGGAATTTTGGGCTCAGTGGGTAATAAAAAGGCTGCATTTAGTGCCACACAGTGGTAAAAAAAGTAGTTTCGGTGAGGATGGGTATTACGAAGCAATACAGAGGAAGCCTTTTAGATACTAATGCTAAACTTGGAAATGGAAAATACATTTCATAAAAATTAGGATACACTATTCAATTTGTGAAAGGTATCACCTAAATTTCCTCACCTGAAGATGGTTTATACCCCTAGCTAGATACGCAATATATTAAATTTACCTCTGTAATTTATAATCAACTTCTTTTGCAATAAGGAGAGTGCTTTGCTCATTTATAGCCTGGACAAAATAGTGAGGGATGTGATAGTGGAATGTGCCAACCCTTGCAGGGAATGAGCTGTACAACAGTCACCAGACAGGGACATATGGGATTAGAGCTGTAAAGGTATCTCAAACAACTGAAGTAGTATGGAGTAGTCTCTGAATAAAAAAGACTCATTTGGGATCCCTGGACTGGGAAGACTTTGGGGCATTTTCATAAGTCATAGTTTTCTTGCTCAGGTAGTGCAGAGAAATATTACTGTTGTCAATAAAGCAAGTAATATTACTTCTGCAAACGTAGTATGGGTTATGAGATCTATTTCCAGCCATCCAGGAACTCAGCAGCCCTCTGAGTGATGTTCAGAATGATTTTGGGCCACACTGTCATGCCACAAGGATTTGGGGACGGAAGGCAGACCACTGCTCAAAATGGTCTGTCACATGGGCTCGGTCTGCAGCAGCGCTGGCACGGTGACCCACTGTCACTGTCCCTTTGGCAGGGGACAGGTGTGCTCACACTCAGGCAAACATATCCACGTGCTTCCTTTTTCTTGAGCAGTCTTTTGCACGTGGATATGAAGTCTGTTAGAGAATGAGGAATAATTGATCATTGTTTTTTTGTTGTATGTCTATCTTAAGCTGGGAATCTGTTCTCAGCAAGGTGCCAGGGAGGAGACACGAATGTGGGCAGCACTCGCTAGTTTTTGGTTGTATATTAAGTATGGTCCTTCTCCGATTAAACCATGACCATGGGGTAACAGCACCCATTGCAGCACCCTTTGCAGCTGCACCAAAAGTGGAGGGGCAGAGAAGAGCAGAGCCTTCAGAGCCTTTCCTGAAGCACCCGACAGTCACATCCATTAAAGAGCAATGGGACACTCTGCCCTTGGTATTAGGAATAAAGTTTGAAGTGATGCTTAGTCCATTTAGTCATTACAGCCAAACCAAGGAACAAAATGTGGCTAGATGAAAGGACAGCTGTAATGCTTAAAACAGGCTGAAATAATCAAATAGGCCCCAAAAGATGAAAATTAACCTGGAAAAATATAAATATGCTTAAACATATGTATGCTTATGCATGGTTATGAATGAGTCAAGCCTGTGGCTTAACTTCAGCCTCGAGAAGTGAAACTAAGTTAGTTCTCGGTCCAGCTCCAGGTATGTGACTTGACCAGTTAGTTCATTGTACCACAGGCTTCATCAGGAAGAGGAAATGGTTTTGCAGTTAAAGCAGTGCTCTGTAGCAACAGAGCCCTTGTTCCTATGTTTGCTGTGCAGCGTGATCTCCAGCCGGAGCTGGAACACCGCACAGAAATGTCATGCAGCTGCACGGGGAGTTGCAGTGCCTCTACCTGCACAGCATGTTTGCATGTGCAGTGGGACAGGGAATGACTTGACTCTTGGCTTAAGATGGGAATAGCACCAAGGAGGACTGTTCTGAAGATAAAAGAGCTAAAATTGATTTTTTTTGCAGTTTGCACTGGGATGCTCACCTCCAAAATACCACTTGGTTCAGTCTTGCTCCAGCCGCATTGTCACAGCTCAAGTCTGTTGCCTACTCCACTGAAAGCAAACTCTTCCACTTCTCTGCACAGATGGTTTTCAGGTAAAGAAGCAAGAACTGCTGTCATTAGTCTTGCTTCATGCAGAAATATTTTGGCATGCTATTTAAATTTATTTAAAATAAAATAGTTGTATTGTGCAACCCTACCTATGTTGCCAATGGTACAGTAGTATTGTATTGCTACAAAAGCCTTATCATGTTACAGGAAGTAAATCCATCTGAGCTGGGTAAGATGGTTCACCAGCACTTCAATTTGCACAGAATCCTCCATGCTGAAAAAAAAATGTTTGAGTTTGTTTTGGTTGGTTGGTTGGTTGCTTGGGTTTTTTTGTGTTTTTGTTTGTTTGTTTGTTTTGGGGTTTGTTTTGTGCTTTTTTTAACAAGAAGGAGCCTCCACGGCAGCCCTGCAATGCTCACAGCACTGGTGGAACCAAACAGGCTCAAAGACAGTGGCATTGAGACCCGTCCCGTGCAGCCGTGGTGGCACATGCGTGGGTTTAGCCGCAATCTCCATCAGCTGAGGCTTGGCAGGCTGCATCCCAGAGATGCTGCTGTACAAAAGCAGCCTCCAGCTGACTCATGGCTCCAGCAGTATTTGCGGCCTCTGCACTGGGATGAATATTGAGCCTTTTGGCTAAGAACAGAATTCTAAAAAGCAGAGAAAGAGAAAAAATACTCAGGGAGAGTTAGTGGGAGCTATTAAACCCAGGCTCTTTCACAAAGGAAATTAACATTCAAGACAGAGAAGTAAGCACAGTAGGATTTATTTTTACCGCCCAGTATGGTTGTAAACTGCATGGCAATACATGGAAGAAGTGAAGGGATCCATGCCGCTAGCATATGGAGCACAGGCAATGACAGCTTCTTGCAAGCAGTTCGACAATTATTAGGGTGCATTCTGCTCAAAATATTTGTGACAGCAGCAAGTCAGAGCTGCCACAAAGATGATAAATTCTTTGAAGTCCACTTGGGAATCACCATTTTCATCTAGATTCTTGAAGACTTTATCAATGGCATCCCTGTCTTTCCCCGACTGCAAAAGAAAAGGAGCAGGTGAGATGAGAGGCGGCACAAACCCTAATGCAGCATCATAGCTACCTGTGTCCCAAACAGGGTCCCGGGGAGCTCGGGCACATTGCACCTTTCTGTGGGGGTGGGAGGGGTGCCATGGGCCTGCCTGGGGTGCTGGGTTATCACGTTTTCTGCTAACAAGACCTTTTTTTTTCTACTCTTGTCGCTTGTTCTGTGCATCATATCTCTGGGTATAAAGCCATGAGTTCTTTTGCACCATGTTTGGCTGAGACAACTGCTCAGTGCCCAGCACAGGACATGGGCCACATCCCCAGGGAGCCATACCTCTGCCTGCCCATCCCAACAGGAGCCACACATCTCCTCCTCCAGCTGCCTGAAAAGCACATCGTGCCCATGGGAACTGCTGGGGTCAGGCCCAGCCATGTGCGCAAAAGGCAGAGATGAGGGGGCTCTGGTGGGGGCAGGTGTGAGTGCTGACATGCTCATGGCAAGGATGCAGACCTGCACCTCCCCACCCTCTGCACAGTGGCAGCGAGCACATCACCCACCCTCACAAGAGTGTATGCTCCCAGGTTTATTACACCTGAGCGCTGTGGTCATGCGCCGGCAAGGAGCAGCATGTTTTCTACATTTAAAACAGCATTTGTCATGGCTAAGCTATGTAATGCAAAGGCCTGAGGACATTACCCAGCTCAACTAAATGCCATCCGTCCCCCACCCACTCCCATGGAAGGCTTGGGCAGTTTGTAGTTCTGCAAAAGGATGCGTTCCTCAGGCAAATGTCAGATTTCAGCTTCATTAAGCACTGCCAGCCCAGCAAAGACTCAAACAAGCCTGAAAGTGCTTCGAGTGCTCCCTCTGGCCATGGTACCCGACCCAAGCTGCTCACAGAGCTGTTGTCTGGGAAGGCACCTGCTGAGCAAGGGTGATGCTGAGCTCAAGTTATGGCATGGAAGAATATCAGAAAAACCTTTCTAAGTTGCCACAGCTCTGGTGGGCTGGCTGAACCAGTCCATCTCAAGGCTGATGTTCAGCAAGGCATCATCCAAATAAAAAGAGCTAATTTTTAAAAAATTTTGCCAAAATATAAAAAAAGAAAGATTTTTTTTTCCAAGAGTAGGGTTCAGGAGGGTTTTTTGGCTTGAGTCCCAGCACTGATTAACTCCAGTGATTTTAGAAAAAGCATTTTTAAAAATAAACAAGGGATGGCAGTAGAGACCTATCTAATGTAAGAAACAACCGTGTGGATTTTGTTGAAGCTAAACAAAAACCAAATCTGGCATTATACTAGAAAGAAATGACATAAACCTTTGGAAAATTTCCAGGAATTTAAAATAATGACTACCTTAAATGAAATCTGATGACATTTCTTGATCATGGTCTAATTAACTAAATTTCTCATTCTGTGATTTCATGTTTTACTTTACATATGTGCACTTATAAAATCATTAAAAATTGAACCAGCTCCCTAGATTTGACTGATGAATGGGTCTGGAAGGTTTTATTCCTTTTCACTTAGAAAATTGCAATAAATTTTATTTTTGTAAGCAAATATTTTACATTATTTAGTGAAATATATGAACTAGTCTTAGCTTCTGAACTACTTCTGAAATGCACATGTGGGAATTTTTTTTTGTCTGAATTCTTTATAACTGAGTCCAATCCTTCAGTCCTGTGGTATGGATTTGTTTCAGCCTCTGATTGATTTAAGACCTTTCCAGCAAGTTATGAGCTGTGTCAGGTACAACCAATTCTAATACCAGAAATATATATGAATATTTAAAGAACTGTTACCCGGAACATTCTTGCAAATGAAATATTGATATAAATGTCGGTGAAGTGAAGGCAAAACTTTTTTTGCTTAAGTCAGACAAATTATTTCAGTTTTTTGCTTGCAGCTATAAGTCTGCCAGACAAGACACTGTTGATTTAAATTTATTTTAAATACTGGCATAAAATGTTATTTTGTGTTTGTTTGTTTGTTTTTCCCTAGAATAGGTGAAATGGAAAAAAAATGGAGACTAGAGCATAAGAGGACATTCAGCTGATTATCTTCCTGGAAAATTCCAGTTTTTCCACCAGTTTCAGGAAATAAGTATAACCAGTAAGAGCAGCTGTGGGAAAAGCTGGAAAAGGTGGTGCCTGGCCAGTGACTGTAATCAGGAACGACCTTTGAGCATCATCCCATTTGTTAGTTTTCTAGTTCAGCAGCTCCCCAAATGTCAAGTTTCTAGGGGATTTCTATGCCCCCTTAGAATAATGATTTTGTTGTTGGCTTTGTTTTATTTTATGTAGAGATGCCATAGGTAACATACAGCTCCATGGAACAGGACACTTCCTATGATGCCGTCAGGTCACAACCAGTGACCTGTTTTCCAGAGTTTCTTCACAGACATATTCATCTATTTCCCCAGTGCCATCCATGTTCTTATTCTGAGTATTAAATTCATTTGTGAGTCATAAATCCAGCAGGCATTAATTTCATATGGTGATTTCATATACCTTTCATGGAAAGATATTAAATGGTACCAAGTACCCTGGCTGCAGTGCCCTGAAAGAGTTGTTAAAAAAATGAATTATGCTGGATAAAAAAAAGCAGTCGCCACATTTGGAACATTTGGTTCTAGGCTTTTGCAATTAAGAATAATAACTGTGCAGATAGATAAACATTACTCCTGTGTTTTATATATATATATATATAGCCTAATTAAATGCACAAGATGATTACATACAAATCTATGTTGTAAAATACTTTTTTAGGTCTTTCTTTTACTATTAAAGACAAATACAAAACATTTTGCTCTGAGTTCATCTGTTGTTCTTGTTTATGCATCATTTTGATGTGCATACTGAGTATGTAGCATAAATACCTGGAAAAGTGTATAAATATTTAGAGAGATTCCCCACCTGCAATCAAGATCTTCATTTGCTGACAACATAAGTGCCTTCACAGCAGTTGTGACATGACATAAGCTTATAAATCCATGGATAAACAGTAGTAAGTGAATTCCGAAGATGAAACCCAATCTATTTCAAAGTCATTGTCCTGATAACTCGAGTGATGAATTTAGTAAACAGGGAGTGGTCCTGAATATTAGAATCAGTTTTACACAGTATGTGCAAAGACTTTTTTATCTAAATTTTTTCTAGAAACCATTGTATATTTCTGGATGTAATTTCCCCTATAACATACTAAACCCTTGCACCCACTACACAGAAATGATGCCACACTGTTCTCTTACCGAGATGAAGTTTGGAAACTCATTTTCCAGGAGGGTCTTTAGTTCTGCTTTGGTGAGAGTTTGCCTGTTCCCATCAGACTTTGCGTACTTGTCAAAGACAGCAATGATGATTCCCATCGCAGTTTCCAGCTGAGACATGTTGCTGCTGGACTCTGGCTTTCTTCTAAACAGTAAGTTTCAGGGCTCTCTCAGAGGATGGAGACTGGTCTTATTGTGAGGTGCTTTATGCAACTGTCCCATCCAATCAATGCTGGCACACCACAGGGACAGTTATCCCTTAGCAAACATCCGTATCTAATCTCTGCTTGAAGTACACACCTCTGTGCTGACAGCTATTCAAAACTCAAGTTTATCACCCTGGTGTGGCTAGTACAACCAGTTGCTCACCAGTAGAAACCAGCCTCTCCTTCAAGATACACAGTATGACTCACAAATGAAAATCAGATTCTGATACTGGCTGTTTCCTCAAGAATCAGATTGTTCCTTCAGATATCCCCATCTGAGCAGAGGGTTGATTAGCCCAGCTTTGGCAGAGTATACAGTAGCCTGCTCAGGAGGAAAAGGAGCATCTTCTCCTTCACTACCCGTTAGGGACTCCATGAGGTCCTGGCTGTGCTGAGCCAAGAGCAGACATAGACTGCCCTCTCTGCCATGCAGAGGACCTTGCTGCAGACCAGATGGCTCACTAGCACACACTGGTGGGGAGATTCACTGAATCAAAAGCAGAGGTCTGCAAGGCAGGCAGTTAACTTAGTCCCCGTGGGCTTGCACTCAGGCCAGAGTGGATGTCTGAAACAGATCTGATGAACGAACATCTCCCCAGGGCCAGTAAAGGGAGTTTTGAAGAGCTGCTCCACAAAGAACTTTCTCAGACTGGGGTGTCTGAAGGAATAAATCTGATATTGAGCAAACAGCCAGTATCAAAATCCATCTTGATCCGCAGTGAAAGAACTTGTTATTGACCCTATGCAGCATTGAACCTTGCAATAAAATGGACTGTATTGAAAACAAAAGGTCACTTTGAAGTCCTGTGGCTCTCTGTGGCTTCTGCTGAAGTTCATGATTTGCTTGAAAACCACGATCCCCCATCATTAAAATGCCAAACACACTGGACCCACACCTACACACAACAGCTGTTTCAGGGTCTGCACTGGGAGCTGAGCAGTACCTGGACAGTGTGAGCTCAGGTGATGAAAGCTGATCAGCTACAGCTACATTGAGTTTTGAACAAGTTAAAATTTCTGGCCAAGCAGCAGGGTAACTTGGCCTCTGTAAAACTTCAGGTGGCTATGCTATATCTGGAGGAGCTCATTTAAGACTGCAGTCTGCAGAGTGGACACACTCTGAGCAAGTATTTTGGGGGAACCTATCAAAATTAGGGCATCATGCATAAATAATGCTGGTCCCCAGGGTGCAGTGTTCTCTAGAAGACCCTGACTATGGATTCCCAAAATTAAACCCAAGCTTGGATGTCTGGACACACCTCTGCATGCTTAAAGATAAATTTCTACTCATGTTATGCTATAGACAAGTTAGTAAAAAAACCCATTTTTTAATTGAGAAAAATATTAAAAATGAAACTCATTTCTCTCAGATGTCTATAGCCACCTGTTCCCCAGACAAAACCCATCCTTGTAACATCTACGACATCTCGGACCAAGACTACACATCACAGGTACATGAAAACCTAGTACATTTCTGAAACAAAACCCCCATGATTTTCCATCCTACATTCTGTAATAAGGGATTTTGCATTTCCAGAAAATCATGGCAATGTCTCAGACTGTATGCTTTATTCAAACAGATCATAAGAACTATTTGTTCCGGTGACTTCAACCTCATTACACGGTTGAAACTGATTTGCATTAAGCGGGTAAGGGTTTTAAGTAAAGTTTGAACTTTTTACATTAAAGTGCATGTTGAAACCTATGGAGTTCCTTCAGAAGAAGGAACAAGAAGACAGCAAACAACTGGCCCTTGTTAGCTATGATCATCTGGTGTTTGCGTACACACACCCTGGCACTCGCTGGTGTGTCAAGTGTCAGGAATTTTTATTTGTCCTTTTCGGACATATAACTGTAACATGAATGTTAAACATGGTCATTAAAAATCGATTCCTCCCATAAAGTAAAACCTAACAAAATAAAATGTCTGCTTCACGCACTCTCATGACTTTGAATCATGAACATCAAAATTAGTTATACAGAAGAAGGTAAAAAAGTGCCCCAGTAAGGCAGAGGGGGAGATCACCAGCTTCAGTCCCAGTCAGTACATCCACACCTTTACCACACAACCTGGCAGAAGATGTGTCCTCATTCTTGACCTATTTTCCTCTGCAAACAAAGGTCACACACAATTTTTCAGAAGATGACTCCAAATGTGCTAAAATACAAAATAAACCACAGGGCTTGAGTTTCTACAAACTGAAAGGTTACCATGGTAGTCCTGCTTGGTTGGCTTTTTTTTTTTCTAACTCGTCATATTTGTATTCATGCATGTGCACACACATCACACACACATCAGTTCTCCTCAGACTTGTCAGTTCACACTTTCTGTACTTCATTAAAAGTAGCAGTTCTGTGCACAAGGCACAGGCTATTACAACTGTTTACAAAATCAAAGCAGAGTGCAAATAGGAGGCAGTGTTTTGATGTCAACCCATATGTCCAGCTCCCCAATGAGATAAGCCATTTGCTGTGAGCTAGTTTAAATTTTATACTATTATTTTAACGTAAACAATATCCACTATTTGTTTAGTTCAGGTTGCTTTCTTTGAAGAATGGTATACGCAACAGTTTGGATGAGTATTACTGAAGGTTTATACAGAAATAGGTCTTGTTGTTCCTAAATTAGGCCAAAAGTTTAAATTATTTATGTGATACAAATGTGGACTGTCATGCACTTAATTTTCAAAAACCATTCAGATATACCCAAATTTTATGACATTTGCCCATATGTTCAGGCTTACATGAGATTTGTGCGACCTTGTGCTGATTTGCTCTTAGAGAATAAATGTTATCCTATGCTTTTTGCAGCAGCATCTGTTTTGGAAAATTCTGAATAAATACATTTATCAGCTTTACACAATCATTTGTGTCACAGCCAGCTGAATAGCTGAAATGGGGTAGCTGAAATGTTAAACTTCTATTAGAGCTTACCATCCCTTAAAGCTCATTCCAAAAGGTGTAGGAAGTTACATGAGGACTTTTGACAATTTCCACAAATCTGTTATGTATTTGAGTGGAAGAAGCTCAGGAGGAAGAAAACACAACTTGAAATTATGAATTTGCTGGTTTTCTTGAGTTGTGTCTTGGCAGCAGTATGGAAAGCATTTATTTTCCTCTTAGCAAGAGGATGGCATCTGAATCATAAACAGGCATTGCATGTTCCACGCTGAGATAAAATCATTAAAGCCCTCAAATTTTCCAGTGTCCTGGATTGTTTGTTGAACTTAAAGAGTACCAAGACACTTTATTTACTAATGAGCAAGGTTTTCCTTTGCACTGCTTCTGAAAACCTGCTCTAAGTCTGGTTAACAGTTATAAAGGTCATTTAATTTCCGCAATGCATGGTCAATTTATTTATCTTTACTGGTTAAATGATGCAATTGTTACATTGTTTTCCAAAACACAGTTAGAAGGATGACTAAACAGGCACTGATGAGGCCTAGGCAGAAGAGGAGTTCATAAAAGCACAATGTAGTGTTCAATGACACACTGTATAGGTTATGTTAATTATATACATGTAAGATTTCATTATTTTATTAGCATTTACTTCTCAAAATATCCTTAAAATGTATTCCCTAAATGCAACTAATAAGCTCACTTACTATTTAAGTGAAGTTTAAAGGCAGGTGAAATGGAGGAGGTCAAGGCAGCTAACTGGCTGTGAGTTTCTGAGTTGAGAGCTGAAGTAATAACACTGTTGTCTGGCAAAGCTGTACCATGGGAAACATCCTCTACTCAAACATTTATTAGTGCACTAGACATAGCCACATTACACTGTAAAATCAGTGATTATATTATAGCAAACAAATCAATATTTGCAGTGTAAATACTTCTGTCTAGTTTTTAATCTTTGATTGAATCATTTCCTGGATGCCATTCTTTAGAGAGGTTTTATACTTCAGTTTTAAGGTTCATGACATTAAGCCTTCCAAGACTACTTTTTAAAAAAATTATAATGACAGAAAGAGAGGTCACACCTAAGGTAACTGAGTATTTTCCACTCAAGTGGTGTAGCCGTGGTTTCTAAGTACTGTGATTCCTCAGCCAGTCTCACACAAGCAGTCCAACTGTTATTTGCTCCAACCTAACACATAAAATCCTACTCAGATATAAGCCTATCATGCTGAGCTGTGAGCATAGTAAAAACTTCTATGGCATGGTCAGAAAGATTAGGAAAAAAAGACAAAGAAAAAGAAGACAAAGAAGGAAAAGGGAAAGGGAAAGGGAAAGGGAAAGGGAAAGGGAAAGGGAAAGGGAAAGGGAAAGGGGGAGACAGAAAAGGAAATGAGCTGTGAGAGAGGATGGTTGCTTTGTAAATTTCAAAACAGAGTGAGTGAACGTTTTGAACCAAGCTCTTATTTGTTAGCGGGAGGTAAAGACATGCAAGAATGTCTGAGCCAATCCCAAGAAAGACTTTGAAAGACTTTTGTATGCAAAGAGCAATATTTTGGCTGTGTTAAGCTCTCATGAACTAAGCAATACACTTGTTCCTTTATTGTACAAAAACATTTTGTCAGAGGGAAAGAATCACTAAGAGAAAGTTGCCTCGTGCTGAGTGTTCATGCAAGCAAAACATCAAGAAAAAACCTTTGCATACCCCATAGAAATATTTTTTTTCTTTGCACTTTAAGAAATGAAAAGGGCTGACCTGGTATCACAGAACTGTGTGTAAAGTGAGGTGATATCCCTATACACTGTCAGGAAGATTTACAAGATTATTTGATTGAGTGCAAGTTCCCCAGGCTGCTTTTGGTTTCCGGAAAGTAACCACGGGGCGTAGTGCAACCGATACGAACGAACAGGGCTTTTTCAGGAGGCAAACACTGACATCGTTCTGTCATTGTTAACCGGACAGCAAATGAGCACAATGGGCTCAGAAATACCAAAAGGTGGGGTGGGAAATGGGAACCAGAGCATGCTTTTATAACAGACAATTTAACTTCAGGTTTCACTTATCAGAAAAAGAGGCAGCCTTCCACAAACAGGGAAATAAAAAATGACCTGCACAAAACTGGGAGGGTCCTTGGCTTGGAGGAGGGAACTCAACCCTGAACGGACTCTCACCTAAAGCCAGACGATGCTTAAGTGTGTTGAGGAAATGCGGTCATGAACATAAACACGGGAGTTGCATTATTTTGGCCGAAAGTTATCTTTTAAATGTGTTTAAATCTACCTAGATGGACTACCTACTGGGTGTATTTAATATAAGCAGTTATTGGTGTGACAATTACTGGTCTTGGAAACAGCCTGCATCTCTCTGAGGTCCCCATGCTCAGCATCCAGGCCCACCACTCACATTACTTTGCTACCACACTGCAGATCTGAAGGCAAGATGAGAAACCAGTTTTTATTCTTTCTACTCAGAGGCTACTGGCTCATTTTCCCACTTGAAGAGTGTCCCAGTTTAGCAATGGCCAGGGCAAGCCACAACTCAGAGACAGAATTTTGCTTCTACCACTCCCCTTGGAAAACAGAAGGGGAGCAAGGAAGAAAGGCTCAACGGTTGGAAATTAAAACTATAACAAATTTAATGGCACAGGGAAAGGGAGTAACAGGTGGGGAAAAAAGGGGAAAATATATATATACAAATATATACAACCCAAACTCCGACGACCGCCGATACAAGCTCC
>VZRW01009723.1:270973-304676 GCA_013398125.1 Aegotheles bennettii | reverse complement strand
TTAAGGGAGTGGAACATCTCCCTTATGAGGAAAGGCTGAGGGAGCTGGGTCTCTTTAGCTTGGAGAAAAGGAGACTGAGGGGTGACCTCATCCATGTTTACAAATATGTAAAGGGTGAGGGTCAGGACGATGGAGCCAAGCTTTTTACAGTAATGACCAATGATAGGACAAGGGGCAATGGTTGCAAACTGGAGCATAGGAGGTTCCATGTGAATATCAGGAAAAACTTTTTCACTGTGAGAGTGACAGAGCACTGGAACAGGCTGCCCAGAGAGGTTGTGGAGTCTCCTTCTCTGGAGACATTCAAAACCCGCCTGGATGCGTTCCTGTGTGATGTACCTGCTTTGGCAGGGAGGTTGGACCAGATGATCCTTCGAGGTCCCTTCCAACCCTAGAATTCTGTGATTCCGTGATTCTGTGATTTAGAATACCAAAGATGGCACGTTCCAGTGCAAACCAGGTTCTATGAAATCTGAAATAGCAAAGCTTTTTTGTCTCCTTAACCATTTAACTCTAGAATTTAAAAAAAACTTTATCTCACTGTTCCTTCTGGATAGATGCTCTTTTGATGCAGCAAACTAGCAAACTGCTCTAGTATTCAGATGTTATCCTGGATTGTGCAAAAATTCTATTCTCTTCTATTCTATTCTCTTTTCTTAAGCATATGTAGGATTTGGGATCTTCAGGTAAGTCCTTTAGCAAAACCTGAGAATTAAAGTTGTGCCTGAAATGTGCACAAAGACCTGTGCTCACAGACATATCAAATCAAATTCTCAAGCTGACGTGGCATAAACCGATAAAAAAGTAGAAATCATGAAGTGGTGGCCTTTTGTCTTCACACTTCTACTATGGGGGCTCACTATTTTTGTTTTAATGAACAGGAGGCATGGTAGGTAAGGCCACATAATCTGGATCATGTTTCTATACAGTTTTGCACAACCAGCACAACTGGAACCTGCAGAACTTAGCAATGAAAAAAATCATCAACTGCTCCAAGAATTTGCTCAAGGGCTACATTCCCCTGCAGCTGGCAGAACTGTCTGGGAAACAGTCCCTAAGCATCTCAGTTCAGGAAACACGGGATGAATCTCCAGAGAGATGTGCTGTATAGTAAAAGCATGACTACAGTGGCCAGCTTTGCCACAGTGATGTTTACTCTCAAGTTAAACTAACTTTTAGATACTTGGAGCTATGTGCTGTCACCTGACCTAATTGCTCAGTGTTATGTCATATGATACAGGTAAGAATAAAATCCATGCCTTGATTCAAGTTCTGTGATACAAGATTGGCTTTGCAACCTCAAGAATTGGAAAGAAACATGACATGAATTGGAGACTGTAAATAACCTTGCAGAGGCGTACAGAACCTTCACGTTTGCTGTTCTAGAAATGGTGCACAAACCTACCCAGAATGTACAGCAAATTTCCAGGCTTGAAAAAAAAAAGTGTAAGCAATGTAAATAACTAATGTGAACTTTTTAGAGACTTCTTTTGCACAAACAAGAAAAAAAAATTAAACTGATCATGTTCTGCAACAAAATTGAAAGCGAGTGAGTGCAGCTCCAGAGACACTGTAATATTTGCTCATCACCATGGGCTTTATTTTTTTGAAATACAGTGCCCGTGCACATCATAGGTACTGGATTTTTTCCACGCAGTTATTAATCTTCTAATTACATTGAAACATAAAGTGGGCAAGGGAAAGAAGTCCTAATTTAAATCTTGCATAGGCAGGCACAACTCTCATTACAATCAGAGGGACAGGCTTGGACACAAAAGCAATGTGAAATGCTAAAGCCCATGATCACAACTGCAGTTACTGAGGTTATGGATTCCTAAATTCTCCTGTTGGGAATCTGGCTTCAATTTTGATTTGATCATATCATTATGGAAGTCACGATGAGAGAGAATATCCTGATAAAACAGGATCTATCTTTTATTGTGCAATAGTCTTTCTGAACAGTCCCTTGCCCACTTTATGTTTCAATGTAATTAATAGATTAATAACTGCCTGGAAAAAAGGAGCTTGCCTGAAATCTGGTACCTGCTGTCAGCAAGTGTTGCCTGCTCTAATGACCCTGTGAGCTGAAGCTGGTCCAAGCCCCTTGAGCTTGGTATACAATTACATGTAAAGGGACTTTATTGCCATTTTAAAATTCTACATTTCTTTCACTCAGTTTCTATATTGATATCTTCTACTTTTTGCTGCCTTCTTTTCCAGGTAATTTTACAGTGTTATTAAACATAATAATAGAATCAAATACTTTCCTACTACATGAACACCATTTTTCCTTATTTCTGAGTGTTGTCTCTCACAAGAAAACTTTTTTCTTGCTTTAAACCTTTTTCATGTGTAGTAAGATGCTGACCTAGGAACCACAGCTTGTTGTGTTTTCTGTTCAGTGCACTCTCATAGCAAGAATCTTTATAAACCACTTACCCATTTAGCAGTATTACATGATGAGTTTTCCTCAGCTGCTTCGTTGGTTCTGCAACTTCAAGCACCTGCTCCTCCTGATGCCTTCCTGCTGGCACAGGACATTGTGCAGGACCTCAGCAAAACCCAAGTCACAGTCACTGCTTGCTTCCTGTCCATTTCCAGAGTCACTGGTACTCTATCAGAGCTCTACAAAGCTCTGAAACGCAGAGGGCAGAGCCCTTGTATGGCTAGTGGTGATGATAGGCACTAGAGCAGTATTCAGCATGCAGATGAAATGAACTACCTTCAGGTTTCTGAATACTCTTTATGTGATGGAGAGCTGCTCAATAGAGTTTGTGCCATGAAAACTGATCAAGAGAACTGATGAGCTTATCCTTAAGCAGACAGCTACAATGGGTCAGTTCATACAGTTGCCTGTGTCAACTCCAGTGACCAAAACAGGAGCTTAGAGACTCCACTTGTCAAAAAACCTGTCTGCCTGCTTTTTTAATCTGCAGGTTGAATTGCATCTCAGGTCGCATATAGTCCACCTATATTCCTGACAGCTCAGAAGCTGAGTAAGCCTCACATTGCAACCATAATACTCATGCTGCAGTTACTTAAGAGGCCGCCTTAGGTTCTATGTCACTGATCTGTACCCACCGCCTGCAGATGCCCTACATTTACCCTTGTCCTGTACCCTTACCATTCACTGTTTTTTCTTGTAATTTCTTCCATCCTTCATTTCAGGATTTGGAAAAAAAACCCAAAAATTAATAATTAGTGAAGAAAATTTACTGCTTTAAAGACATAGTTCAGAACAGATCTTTCAGATGTCACTTCTAGGTGTCACTATCAGGAGTAAGACTATGTTGCAAAGTTAAATTCTGGCTCCTCACTTTTTCAGTCTGCTAAGAAATTATTAGAACTGACATCTTTCAATACCCTAGCCAGGTCAAGATCTTCAGTCTAAGTGATCACTTGCAGTGGCCCCAACATCCCCCCAAATCAGTGCAAAACCACACAGGACACTGTGCTGTGTGTACAATGTGTCTTACTATCACCCCTACGGGTGCAGTTGCATTACTGCAATACCAGTGTCATGGCTATTAACTAAGGCTTTTTTCAGGAAGATTATAAGCGTGGGTTAAGCAAAACGATCTGCAGTTACATCATGAATTTAAGGGCCATGTTGAAACATATTTGCTTTCAATTATTAAAAAAAAAATCTATAAATATAGATAACTGTATAAATATAGATAACTGTACGCTGCTTAATATTCTCCAGTACCAATCCAGAATCACTTACATTGTTTGGCCAGAGAAGTGGAAGACAAAACATCATTTTCATTTTCTCAACTTACACAGTCTTATTCCCTTGACAGATGTTTCAAATTCAAAGGTACCAGGCCAGACAAAATTGTCCCACAAACATGTTCAGTTGGATAACATTAAAACTGCAATGACAGAAGTTAAAAAGCAAAAAGAAATTAAATAGAACATGTTGAGAACATGAATCAGTTAAATTAAAAACTTGATAAGAACCTGTCATGCACAAAATTTCCTAGAACTAACATCAGGTTTTAGCAGCACTGGGCAGGTGTCCAGAGCAGTTGAAGTGAAATTTGTAATGAAGACACAGCCCCATTTAAAGCCTGAAGCACTGTTCCTTTCCATTTCTCAGCAACAAAAGCATGATGCATCAGCTCACCTGTTTCTCAGTATCTGCCTTACAGAAGTAGTTTCCCATCTTGTTTAGATTGACAAGTAAAATTACAAACAAGACAATATCAAAGATAAATGTTATCAAGTGCTGTAGGCTATCCCCATTTCTTACTGTACTCAGCTAACTTAGTTATCATATTTTAACCTTCAAATTCAAGTGAATACCTTGAAATTCAAGTGAATGAAAGAATATATTAAAGCAAATAATTTATACTTATTATTCAATTATATGAAATAATTCTGTTAGCATTGTTATTCATGTTATAATTGGTACTACTAATCAAAGATGTAGAATAAATGAAGTATGCATATGTAAATTCAAGGTAAAAAACAGTTTCTCTTGTATTTAAATATCTACATTTGTGCATTTAATGTTGAGTTATGCAACTGGCAGCTCCAGTATGCAGAACATTTTGACTAGAGACTAGATGAAGCTTTTTCAATAGTGCTGATAGCAACTTATATTTACTATGAAAGATGCTTTGGTTCTAATCCAAAACATCTACTGTCAGAGATGAAATTAAGTAGCACACAGAAAAAGGGGTTGGGAAAAACATTTATTTTTAGCCCAGGTTACTTCATTGTACTGTTTTAAAACACAACCCCACAAACTCTCATCACAGTACTACTGACTGGGTGGAAAAATATGGTGACAAAATTTCTTAAGCCAGGTTTGCTGCAGGATAAATGCATCACAGAAAATGACAATGTGGGTCAGGAAAGCATCTACAACAGAAAGATACTTTAAAGTTTTCCTTTCTTTCTTCAACTTACTTTTAGTTAACCTTAGAAACTACATCATGAATTTGGATTCCATATATGTGTAACTTTACTCACCTGTGTGCTGGAGGTGATTGCAAAGCAGCTGCTTAGCGCAGAGGCACTGTTCTTGGAGAGGCAGTGATAGTCAGAGCCAGACTCTTCTGGATGCTTTGCACAAGTCCATCTTCCCAAAACTTTTCTCCCTGGTGTTCAAAGAACGCCAGTGAAGACATACTGAAAAATACATTCAAAACTTTTAAACAAAGAAGACCTAAACCCCCTTCCTCCTCCTTACGCATACGTCAGATTTGCTTGAGAGCTTGTAACACAAGTATTAATGAGAGAGCAGCATTTTTGAGGTGTTACTGCCAGCTATGAAAGTTTACTAAACTGCAGCAGCATTGATGAGGGTATGTGTGAAACTCAAGGTAATTAAGATGAGTTTGTAATTCTGTTGCACTGGAATAAGAAGCTGGAGCAAAACCCCTTTTCATTTATTTGTTATGAAAACAAACTGAAGTTTTCATATTTGAAACAAAGTTCTGAAGTACTAATTCAAAGACACGTAGCAGATTCTTTTGAAAAAGTTTTAATTCATATTTGCCTTTTCAAGATCTTCAAATCATAACAAACACCTTAGAAAGTTTCAGGTGTAACAAAAGAAAGTTCTGGTCAAAGTGGAAATTTTAATTTTTGTTGTGCATAACTCACAAATCTTCCCTTCCTTCAACTCAAACACGATGTAGGAAACATGCTATCACTTGGGCTTTTTATGCACTACCTAACTTCAATGTGACAGACCTCACAACTTCAAGACGGTGGAGTTCTATGTGGTCTATGCTATATATACGTTATTAATTTTGTCTAGCTATGACCCTGACAAAACTACTAAAGCCTCAATTTGATATTGACTCTAAGACCCTTCTTAGTACACTTATTTATTAGCACAGAAAACACACACCTGATTTATTTTCCAACTGTGAATAATAAATTATATCTCAGTAGGAAAAACAGCTCCACAGCACAAATGGTCCGACAAAATAAATATGCCAATTGTGGATACCAATTATTTTTCAAGTTATTTTTAAGAGTACCAGTGGTTCTTTTACCTGATCTAGTAATTAAAACAGTGATCTACAAAAAGTTCATTTCAAAAGAGCAGCTTATGGAATTCTTACACAATAGAAAAAAAAATGGTCAGGGTACCAACTTCAATACGTTCATCAGCAGGACTTTCACAAACAAGATAAATCCTAGCATGAAGAGGAACTATTTTCTTTAGCTTTATTTTAGGTTTGCACCTGACTTAATGTAAAAATAAAGATTATGAATGAACTTTTCCTAGCAAGCAAAAAAGCTAACAAAAATTTTATTTCTCTTGGGAGTCCAAATAACTAATATCTACATTTCAGCCATGTGGATGTGATTAGAAGTATTTGAGACAGAACACAGCAATGGGAAGAAAAGTGGAATATGACAAACTTGACCATGTGTTTGCCAAGCAGGGGCAAAACCTGGCATCTTCAGTGGCTGGAAGTAGTTTCCTTCTAACTTTGTGAGTGAGGCTAGTGTTTTTGTAGCCCAAGCCATATCAGATGCTGAACAATACTAGAGCCAGCAGAGCCTGGAGCCAACAGAGAAAGCAGGAAAAAGTGGCCTTGGGCACTGGAAAAGCAGATGGTAAGACAGGGTTTACTGAGAGCCACTCTTTGTCCTGACACACATAGGACTCCACCAGCTCTTGAGGATGTTCAAGCTTCTATTCCTCAAAGTTATATAGAATGATGGAACAAATATAGTTTGGCCTTCCAGGCAAAATAAACAGATCTCCCACAAGACTCAGAACAGCAGCATCTCTGAGCCTGCAGCCTGGAACTGTGGGCAAAATAAGATGTTACCAGAACATTCTGCATTGCAGACTTACATCAGTTTCACTCTGCTTGCCACACCCTCTCCTCTCCTAGCACCCAAATACTCTGCTGTGCCTGCCTAGCTCTTCCTCTCTGTAACTGCTACTTCTGTAACTCCAACCAAAATTAAAACCAAAGCTTATTTACCATAGCACAAATATACTGTGTATGTGTGACTTTTTCCTATGCTTACACCATTACATCCACCCTCTTTTCTTTTGTGTGTCCCATCTGATGTATGGTTTGAAGTAGTATTTAAGTATAGAGTGGCCTGATTTCTATCAAGTCGTGATGTAGCACCGCAATAATTCTCATCATTATCTTGATACATGCTAGGGAAGAAAAAGGATGACTACTAAACAGGTCCCTCTACAGAGATTTGAATGCCTGCAGGCTTCCAGTTGCTTGGGCTGAGATTTCTCAGTAAAAAAACATATAAAATATGCAACATCATCATCTCATAGGAGGAATGCTGTGCTTTTTACAGACCATAGTCTTGGATGCCTCTGGTGCAATACAAGATTTGACTCTGACAAATTATTCCCCGATGGCCAATTGCACTGAAATAACTCCAGGTATTTTTTTTTCTTTTAAATCAGAAAGTCTTCACAAATTGAAGTAGAAAAACCCCCAACAGATATATCAGCTGGTAATGAGGTATTCCTGTTTATACTATCGTGCATACAGAAGTTTTTTGTAGGATTTGTTCTAACTCAGCCTACTAAAAACATATCAACCTGACATCTGGGAAAGCAGCGCCCCAAGTTAGCAGCTGTAGGATCCTTCACTGCTTAGCCAGGATTGACCATGCAATTGCCACTGAAGATACAGTTCAATTTTTATAATCTACAAATATGACTTCCTGTTACCAACATGTGTATTAGTGAATACCACTTCATTCACAAAAATATGAGTTGTAATCATACCACTATGTAACCTACACAGCATACCCATTGTACTACATGGCATAACTAAGTAGGGAATGAGAAAAGATATACCAGCAAGGAAAATGACTTTGCTGAACACATTTAATTTCCCAAATACATACACAAAACAAAACATAGCTGCCATCATGCTTTACTGCATTCTAGTTACAGTGCTATATACTTTCCCTTTGGGCTTAATGTTGCAGGAAAATGGCTTTCACAGGGCAGGCTAGATTGACATATCACTAAATATTTATAGCCGAGTATGAAAAATAACCAATAGAAAATAGGAAACAACCTTTCTTCATCCAGTAACTGAATGTGGCAGTTTCTGCATGATTTTTATGAGATGCGACCAGTTAGCATACACAGGCTGTCTACACAGAAAAATGGACCACCAGCGCTGCTCTTCCAGCATAACTATTTCACAACAGCTATTCTGGGAGAGCCCTTTTCACCACTTCCTTTGTTCTTGAGCATTGTCTCCACATGGAGGAAATTACTGCTGAACAGCCAAAGTAAATCAGAACAATTACCACAGTAAAATGTCATTTTTACATGATTCTAGATCTGGAATTATTAATGGACTGAAAAGGCATCTATTTTCCTCTTTTCAATCTATATATTTCCTCTTTCGGTTTTATGTTTCACTGGTCAGAAATACAGCTTTGTACCAAGCATATTTCATCATTACCACTGCAGTGAAGTGACTGACTTGATTCTCATCTCAGCTATGTGCATTTCCATGGTAAATAAGTAAAATAAGTAGAGATGCCCAATGGAACGTGAACAGAATCGGATTCTATGGCACCATAATGATTAGAGCTAAGAAGAAAAATAGAATAAAGCAACTTTTGGACATAAATACACACCAGCTATTAGGAAAGCTATCTGCTGTCCAAGTTTCCTTCCACTGCTGCTCAATCAGATCTGCTTAGAATTTGCATTCACTGCCAGTTTAACCCTAAACACAGTCCTCCATAATAAACTTCCACTTGATGCTAATGAAACATTTCCTGCTACCATTGTGCACATTCTTTGAGCCTGGAAAGTATGAAATTTCAGTGTCATAGGAATTATGTTCTTGCTTCAGTTAACATGATGAGCTTGTTACTGGCCATGTGACAATACACAGTCTGTTGAATGCATCTTCAGACTAGCTCCAGTTTACCCAGAACACAAAACTGAACATCCAGGACTGAGATACTGTGAAACAAAGCCAATCAGATCTGAACCTTAAGAGGTACAATTTAAATGAGTTTACTGAAAAGGAATACAAACAGTACATTCAATTCCAGTTTACATCAAAGCAGAAACTTTGCAGTTGTCCAAAAGACACAGTAGATGAAGCACGACAGACGTAGTCCTTGCACGTAGACACAGAACATCACTTGGCAAATCACTATTCTGTGATTTCGAAGTCATCTTCTCTAACAATAAAAACCCTAAGAAACGACTCTTGAGATCACCACTAATTAGAAAGACAATTCAAGACTGTAGGACTAATATGACTTTGTCAGTGTTCCACAGTAAAGCGTCATAGAAGCAATCACTTTAAAAAACTGCAAGCACAAAAACATTCAATATGCTTGCAAAGCAACACTGAGGTCATTTCTGTATTTTTGAATGGAAGGTGTTTCATAAAAAAATGAGTTAAATAATTAACCAACAAAAATACCCATAACTCAGGCCAACAGTTTAATTATTTAATTAAATTTATAGTTTATTCTAAAATGACTATTCCATTCATTAATAGCAGTAGAATGTTCTTCAAGATCATAACTCATGTCTTGAAACAAAAATTGGAAGCTATTACATATTCACTTCTGAAATACAATTTCAATCTTTATTGACCTTGAAAGTATACAAAGAAAGTCCTTATTTCCTTTGGGTGAACAGTTACTATATAGTTTTCTGAGGTGTCTGTACTGTTGGAGAATCCTGTAAAACACAAAAAGGTCAGTGATTTATTCAGGAAGAAGTTTTACCCAAAAGTACACATTATTCTATTGCAACAGTTTTAACTCCTTGAAAGCTGATGTTTGAGCAGATTCTCCTTCTTAAAGCTGTAAGTAGTATGGAGCCTGAGATGCACCCATTCATAATATTAAAATACAAAACAATCCACCTAGCTGTCACACACAGATTCACATAGAAAACTTGAATGACTCCTCAGTCATACACCTTTTCTTCATCATGAGTAAACAGCAAGCAAATTCCTAGCTGCAGGACATGTAGAGCTCTAAACTCTCACCTAGTCCAGCTCAAAACCTCTGCAAGTTTTTTACAAGGCGCATATATGGATGTAAGTGACAGTAAGGACAAGGTCTAAGCAACTAACTGGAATGAGAAACAAAATGAGGTCACCCACAGCATTTGTGACTGGAGTGCCAGCCATATCTTGAATCATATCCACACAGTCCTTTAAGCTGATTACAGTGGGGATTTTTAGCTGCAGCTGTTTTTCTGCAGCACAGGCTTAAGTTTAGCTTAACCCAACTCATCAGCATCTAACAAAATCAATCTGTGTCACAAGTGTGAATTCATAAAGTACTAATTTCTATTTGGACAAAGATAACTCCAGGAAGGTTTCAAGCTGTTTAAAACTTCTGGGCAATACAAGCCACCAGATAAATACAGCAGTCTTGCACTTGCAGGGAATCTTTGCTAAATGTTACTGCTTGCAGGCTCTACCAGATAGAAGAACATGTCTGTCATATAGAAGAACAATACATTTTTAATCAGATATTTTTGTACTTTTAATTAGACCATTCTTCAAGCTTCAACAGTCAACAACTATATAGACACCAACCATCTTATTCCACCTACCTTTGCTGGGATATTGTGCAGTCTTCCATTTCCACCGCTTCAAAGTATTTACATCCCAGATGCCTGTGAGTGATCGCTCTTCAACTAGCACCACTGATCCTAGTCCCTTTAGCAAAGACTGTGAGTAAAGAAAACATAAAAAAACAAATCACAGTTTACTGAAAATAGCATCACACTTATTGGTTTAGTACACAGACCAGAGTAGAACTTTCAGCTCCAGCACTGACCTGCTAAGCAGAGCAGTAGAGACATTAAAAGTCTGCTGGGTCATGCAACATAAGAGCAACTACAGAATCATCAGGCTTCAAACTAAGAAGCTGAGGTGCTGAGAGCTTCCTCTGTGTTGTAGCAAAGTTCAGAGCCTACTACTCTCTCCATTCAAGAGCTGAAACTCACACTGCATTTTTAGAAACAAACCAGAGAACCCTACAATTTGTTCCCCACATTTCTGTCATCACAATCAAAATTTCCGATTTTTAAATAATAAACCTCCGCTATGCATTGTAAAATAATCTATTTTATACGAAATATCAACTAAACAAAAAACTGAAGATACACAGCACATGATGGAAGTGACCAAAGTTTCAACAACTACAGCAGAAATAAACTATAGAGAAAAAAAATGCATGTTTTCTTTAATCCTGTCCACATTTAATTAACTATAGGTACAACTTGCAGTAACTAAAGAAACAGCAAAATTGATTCCCACTCTCTGCACTGGTTAAGGTACTTCAGGAAGTGTTACACAAACAAGAACTGAACAGAACCAGTCCTACAGATATTTATGCAGATATTCATGCTGTGCCCATGGCAACCTCAGCTAAGTAATGGCTTCTATATTGCAAAGCCAAGTAGAAGTAAGACCCACTTCCCTCTGAGGTTAAAGTTATACTAGTATATTTTCATATCCATCTTTTGTGAAGTCTCTAACACATGGGATTTTCATTCCAGAACCAGTTTTCTCTGGAACAAAACCACCTCAAGTGGTATTCTGCCTCAGAGGATTACATTTACCTTCAGATTTATCGTCACAGGTTGAGACAGCACAGGATCCTCTCCAACTTCATACAAGTGCCTAATTCTTAACAGAACACGACTGAAGTCTGCATCACCTTGCTTCTGTTTACCTTTAAGTGAAAACAAAATGCAAACATTTTATTTTAAAAATAAAACAAATTTTTCAACTTTCTTTTTTTTAGCTTTACACATAATTTGAACTTAATTCCCATTTTTTAAAATTAGCAAGAGTACTAACAGCAAGAAATACCCAGCTCCCAGTTGACAGGAATAACACTAACAGGCATGACCAACTCATGCAGGAGAAATATTTTACTATTTGAGCAGAGCCATCACCCAGTACAGTTAACTTTCTTCATAGAGGAATTTAACACTTTGAATAAATAAAAGTACTAGCCATAGAGGATAGAAAGAAAAGAAAGCCAGTTTCTTTAAGTGTCACATCCAGACATCCTTTTGAAAGCACCTACCCATGCGGACGCTGAGGACCTGCTCTGCGTGATTAGAGCTGTATCTCCACCCTGGAATGCTCAGAGTCTGGAGATGAAGATTAGGTGGGACAGCTACAGGTGAACTGTGGACTGAATTCTGCTGAAGTCGTCTGGGTAGCTTTGGTTTATCTCCTCCATGCAAAGTGAAACAAAGCAAACATCAAACATCCATCACACACACAGGTCTGGCAAGGGTACTGTGGAAGGGGAAAGAGATTTTTGCTTTTTCTGCCAATGCAGATGCAAAGGAGATGCTATGCTTTCTTCTCCAAGGCCTTCTGAGATACAAAGCAGAAAGCAGCATTATTTTAACTGCTGGAGAAGTATATTAGAGCTTTCCACAAAGCAAATTTCACTGCCGCTTGAAGTTGCTCTTCCACTACCAAGCTTCAGTTTTAGTTAATAAGTCAAACAAGTATTTTTAGAAGAATGACTCAAAAATGGTCATTAAGGACTCAGCACCCAGGAAGCGGATATATGGTGCACTAGTTGCTTTGCACCAATTCCCTGTATGGACTTTTTGTTCTCATTAGATGCCTTAAAATTTATTCTCCTCTGAAAGTAGAGATAATTACATAACAAGAGAAACATTTCATACACTTGTATAACATCCATGTTTGAAATTAATGCAAAGTAATTAGCAGACTCTGAATCTGCCTCCTAACTCACTGTATACTAACCTTGCCACACAGGAGGCTTGAAGTCTGCATTTACAAACTTAACAGCATAAATCAGAGCAAAATAAATAAGGCATTCAGATGCTAAAGGTAGCTAAGGAGACGGAACGAGTTACCTGATAATGCTCCAAACATTACTACTGGCCTGTGTTCTAATGCCAGTCCGCTTGTCTTATACAAAATATTGGTGGCAGCCTTGGTTCCTAAAATAAGCCAAATCACAGGGTGAACCACTGAAGAGTCATTCAAAGTGAGATTGTAATTCAGGTCCCACTGAAGGTTGTTCCACAGTCTCCTGTGAAGCATCACCTGTATTGGGAAGGTAAATGTCACAACAGTAATCAGCCATCATGCTTTACTTTTATTAGCAGCAGCCATGAAATTATGCTCTCCCAGAAAAAGAAATATTTTTATATGTTACCTCCACTTGTCCATTTCCTTGACTTGAGACACCATGAGCTCTTTCTGCAAGCAGCATCAGCCTTGTGGTATCATCTTCAATGTAGGCAGTCTGGACCATGGGATAATAGTTCTGAAAACACACAGTAAATCATACAATGATAATACTAACTTAGGTAACATTAATGGAGAATGAAGGTAAGATGCAGTTGACTTTGGATTAAACCTTCGTACGTACCCGAGCCACTGTGTTATTCAGATATGCCTTGAATAGTCTTTTCTGAATCTGGTATCCATTGCTGTCAGTGTAGAGTAGCTGCCTGGTGTTCAAATTTGTGCTTGTTCTTAGAACTGCTTCACGATTTAATTCCAAAGGCCCAACTCTGTATTCTTGCTCTATCCTATGGCAAAGCAACTTCCCATTGTAGCCTTCTGGTACTGTATACATCCTCGTATATACTGCATATATGTAATCCTGGGCAGTAACATTACTGTAGAAATGAGAAGAAAGATATGCAGAGTTTATAAAGTGGAGCATTTAATCGGTTATGTCAAGACTTGCAAATCATTCCTGACATCCTACGCAGACAATTTTTTTGCTTGTTTTTTAAATATTTCATGCATGTGTAAAATTATTTTTAATTTCAGTATAATTTTAAAGTGTAGAGATATTCAGCTGGAGTAAATGATATCCTACAATTTTCTTTAGGACTGCAAGTGTAAAGAGGGTTCTATTTGATTAGAGAGGCCTTGCTTTTATCAAAATTAACAAACAATTTTAAAATAATTATGGTTGCCTAAGTAACACATTTACAATCTACAGAATACACGTATGTATTCAATCTGGGCAACATTAATTTTCATGTTTTCACACTGTTTTTCAAAGGTCCTTCTCAACTACAATCCTGTACGATGCCACGTAAAGAAAAAGGCTTCAATCAAATAACCAGACTTAAAAGATGGTGAATGGGTTGTAGACCAATATAATTTTAACACAGAGAAGTAGCTAGTTCATCAGGGGACAGAGTACCCTTATACAGGATTGATTTCTCATTTCTCTAATTAGCTTGTAAGAAAGATATTGACAGTTACGAAAATGAACCATTATGTCCAAATTCCACCCAAGAAAGATGATGTTAGCTGCAATTTTCACTGGATTGTATGGAACCAGGATCCCAACAGAAGCACACTATAAAGCGAATCACAGAAGAGAACTCCGAACAATCTCCACCTCCTTCCCTGCAGCAATATGTCTATTTAAAGGAGGTGTTTCCTCAGCACTACGTTTATTGATTCACACTAGTTCTTCTGTCTAAACCCTAAACAGTACACAGAGCTCACTGTTTAGGAGTAACTATACAGAATTAATGGCTGACCTGTTGGAAAGCAGTGCTGTGGAGAGGGACCAGGGGTCCTGGCGGACAACAAATTGTCCATGAGCCAGCAGTGCGCCCTTGTGGCCAGGAAGGCCAATGGAATCCTGGGGTGCATTAGAAGCAGCATGGCCCGCAGGGTGAGGGAGGTGATCCTGCCCCTCAGCCCTGGTGAGGTCCCATTTGGAGTCCTGTGTGCAGTTCTGGGTTCCACAGTACAAAAGAGACGTGGAGCTCCTGGTGCAGGTCCAACAGAGAGCCACTAAGTTGGTCAAGGGTCTGGAGAATCTCTCTTGCAAAGAAAGGCTGAGGGAGCTGGGCCTGTTCAGCCTCAAGAAGAGGCGACTGAAGAGGGACCTCATTAATGTGTATAAATACCTAAAGGGTGGGTGCCAAGAGGACAAAGCCAGGCTCTTTTTGGTGGTGCCAACTGATAGAACGAGAGGCAACAGGCAGAAACTGATGCATAGGAAGTTCCACCTGAACATGAGGAAGAACTTTACTGTGTGGGTCCCTGCACACTGGAACAGTTCGCTCAGAGAGGTTGTGGAGTCTCCCTCACTGAGGATATTCAGGAACCATCTGGATGCAATCCTGTGTCACATGCTCTAGGATAACCCTGCGTGGGCAGGGAGGTTGGACCAGAAGACCCACTGTGGTCCCTTCCAACCTTAACAATTCCGTGATTCTGTATCTACAGAGAATTAAACATTTCACTGAAGTTGTAATGGTGTTGTACCTGTAGAAATACTGCCGTGTCTCTGTCATCAAATTTCCAGAAACCACTTCCAATTCCACTGCTTTTGATACTGGAACAGCTGAAGCATTTGGGGCAAATAAGTAGTTATCTGAAATGGGTCCTTTCATCACATCTCCATTCACATGGTACTCAAGAAACTCCTGGGTCAACTGGATCGTCTGATTAGTCTCCCTGTGAATCCCCAGAAGAGGAAAAATTGCATTACTTACAAACACATTTTGTACATAATGGATGCAAAGCTGAACTGCAACAGGAATGAGGCTGAGAATGTAAGAAGAAAAATAAATCTGTTTCCTCAAAGTGAGTAACTGATTTTATAAGATTTAGGAAAGGAGGACAGCAGAGAATTAAAGTGCCTCTCATCGAGACATCTGTCAGTGTGTAAATAAGTGGTGTTTCTATGTGATTTTATCTTAAGATAGAAACAACACATTACCTCACTGTTTTGATGTGAGATTTGTTACAGGATCAAATACTACCCATTGCACAAATATGAGGTACATTGAAACATATTAATGAATAATCAGGTTCATTTCACTGACTTTGTAGCTAGGTAAACCAGCATGATGCAAGCTTCCATATTTAACACTGTTAATGAATATAATGGCAACAAGATAGCAAAATATGCACTCATTCAGTACCTACTTTGTCTCCCTGAAGCTTACAGGTTAGCTGTTCATGACCCTATGTCACAATCTTTGGAAAGTCATATGAAGGCAATTTAAGATGCTATTGTCCTCAGCTACCTGTCCTGCTCCTCTTTTGGAACATTGCTGGCAAAACAGGAAAAATCACTTAGTCTGCTATACAAATTTAAATGGCCAACCATTTTAGTGTTAATACAGCAGCCTACAAACTGTAATGACCAAAGGAAGGAGAAAAATGGGATCTGAACTCAGATTTTTGTTCCTCCTCATTATATTTCTTACTGTATTTCTCATGGGATCTGGAAACAGTTAGGATCTCTGGAGGCAATATCAGAAAGTATTTACTCCAGGGCTCTTAATTAAGTTACATCTATACTTTTAAAGTTGATTTTAACTACACTGGACAACAAGATCTTGCTCTAGGAGGCAAAATTAGGAACAAAACCACAAAGGTGAAAGAGTTCTAGTAGTCAGCAGGCCAATGCCAAAGGGGTCAAATCTTCCATCAGTACATAGCTGACAATCTGAATCCTGAGCACGCAAAAAGCAGCACAGCTCCACTGAAGCTGAAAGAATTGGGCCAACTTGCATCAGTCAAAAAAGACAACCTGCAAATTCCAAATCTCACCTCCATCTTGATTGTTCTTCCATTTTATTTGTCTGATTAAATAGAATTTCCTTAGTTAAATGCTTCCTTTCAAAAAGTTTTGTAGTTTCCTACCATATAAACAGTGATACAGCACTTGCAAAACACTGCTGATTAGTAAAGGAAAGCTCTTGCTTTATCACTTAAGGCTCCTTGTATAGCCATAGTGTATGTGCTCACTTAAATACAAACACATTCACAACCCTCTTCAGTTCTAAAGTACAATGAAATTCTGCTGTTCTACTAGTTAATACTGTGGTATGTCATCTTAGAGCAATTGCATGGTTAAACAGGTCAACAACATTACAGGAATAGTATGGAATCACACCTAGGCTAGTGTTGATGTTTCTTGTAAAAAGGAGGATGTGAACTGGAGATAAAAAAAGAATAATTGTAAAGAATGTTTTGTTAGTTAAGTCTCAGAATTAAGGCACATGATACAGTTCTTGGACTTACTTTTACAAAGGGTTTTACAGAATCAGAAACATTATTAAAAACAAGCAGACAATCTCACCTTTCTGTAATGCTGTGCATTAGATTTGTGTTTTGGTCAAACAGGACCTGGTAGCAGTTGTTACCCACAGGAAACAACCGTTGACCTTGTTGATCTGCAGGAGTTATATCTTTTCGCTTGTACTTGACTGAGCTTCCAACAAATGCAGACTGCTTACCATCCAAGGGTTTAACATGGTATTTTCTGTAGCTCAGACCACTTATTGCAACTAGAATATAGAGATCATAGGTAGAATAGGACTCCGCTGAGCTCTGAACCTGTATGTTAACATACAGAACAATGCTCCATTACAGAAAATTAATTAGCAAGGCAACTATCTTCATGTGTTGCTTGCCCTAAATTTTAAAAAACATAACTACTACTTTAAAAATAATTTTCTAAACATGCAATTCTTATAATTGTCAGCTATAACGTAGATCTGTGCTGCTTTCAATTGGGAGTTTGGCAAACTTGGATTAACCTCAGCCTTTCGGTGAAGGAAAAAGGGCTATTAAGAAAGTACAAAGTGAGATCTTATTTTTATGTGAACTTGAAGTCGTAGATCTTAAATCAAGATCACATTGTGAAATGTCTGTATAAGCAGAAATAATCACAAATTAAGCTAATCAGTCAAATGACAGAAAAGGGACTAAAACAGGCGGGAGGTTACTAGTGCAAGTATGAAAAAACTTGTGGCTAGAGTAGGAAGAACCTAGATGTGCCCTCATGTAAGGCACACAGAGAGGGAGGGAGGAGCACGTGGCATACTTTTGAACAGTAAACAGATGACCAATGTTACTTAATATCAAAATACCTTAAACAACAGTTTTTAATCACCTTGCAACTACATGTATCCTGCCCGTTAATGTTATATAATTTTAGGGAAGAAAATGGGACTTGAGAAATACCACATGCATGTATGGGTAACTTCCAGCAAGAGAGAGTACAGACCAACTCTGGAACAGAGAACTTTGTCTTTTTCAAATAAAGAATGCTAGCTTGACTTCAGGGCATACTAAATCCTGAAGCAAATGCTTTAAATACATGTCAATCCCCTTCTTGTATCTTATAAGGTTAGAGTAATTCAGACAGTGGGACTTCTGGGAAGTGGCTGACAGGTAAGAATGACCATGTGCTAACCTAAGAGACTGATGGCTTCCAGATAGAGGCAGTACAGTCTTACACCATCATCATATATATATGCAGGAACAGGAGATAGCTGTTGTGTATCGCTACCTGACTATAATGTGCCTTGATGAACACTGACAGTCAGAAGCCACAGATAACAGAAACCGTCCAGCTGTCAGAACTTGCTGAGCTATCTGGCATCTCAGGGACAGAGACAAGCATCTGGAATTGTGTCATGCCTCTTCAGACCTTACACACAGCAGGCATTCCTACAGGTATTTCGAGCCATTGATGATGACACACTCTCTACAGCAGATCCTCCTGAGAAACAGGAGCTTTCACTTGAGGCCACTTTCTCCTCTCCAAGGGAACAACAGATGGCCTTGTCTTGAAGCTTGGCTATGATAGAATGGTAAGTCATATGGCAGCTGGCTGTCCTCAGTTTCTTTTGGGCTTGTAAATAAGGCCTACATTTCTTAAATCTCTTCTACCCAAGGCAATCTGCCAATTGTACAAACAGGACTGTCAATTGTAGGGTAGGTCTTCAACCAAAAAGGCTTTATTGGAAACAGTGCTTTTTATAGAAAGAAAAGCAAGATAAGAAGTACCAGGTCACACGCAGTAGGCATGCAAAGGACAAACCAAACACACCAGAAAAGCAAGATGATGTGCCCTTTTGGACATTAAGACCAAAAAATTCTAGTTGAGAGAACAAGCAAGTAAAAAAAAAACCAACCCAGTTTGAACTAATACTTGTTTTCACTGTAACGTTATGCATTTTCACACTTTGACAGGAGGTAGGATCAAGTCAGTGAAAACTGACAAGTGAAAGAAAAGCAACAGAAAGAAACAAAGTTGAAGTACCTGTGCTGGTACAGAATGTCCCAGTTCATCATACACACTCATTGCTGAGTGGCTGACAGAAACACTGACAAATGTAGTGATGTTCCATGCCAGTGGATTATAGACAACAACATATTGGTCAACATCTGTAGCACCTTTATACACATAAAGAAAGGTATCAGTCACTAAAAGTATCTATTTTTAAAACATGATATTAAAAAGTATTTGAGAGATCTGTCTAGGTACGACTATCTTACAAAATTTTAACATAAAACCCTGCAGTAAAACTTCATGATTGAAAAAAGAAAAACATTTATAGTACTTCATAAAAACCTCTTCTGCTTTATTCTTCCATTCTTTGCCCAATGAAGAGACTGTGCATTCAGAAAATGACACCTGAGTTGAATGCAAATGTATTTAGTGAAAATAAGCAGCTTACCACAACTCATTGTCATGCAGTATTAACTTTATCACTGTTATTCAGAAAATAAATGAGAAGCCTAATCTAAAAACAACCCTATAAAAAACCAAATTAGTCTCTTGCACAGCCCACAGCACTACTTACATTTGACAGTTTAAAAAGTTTCCAAAGTAAAGATAAAAGGGAAGGTACAGTTTTTAGAACAGACTCCTTAAAAATTCCTCTACCCTTTTTACACAAGCTGGCAGTATATTATGTCAAGAACATTTAACTGTGACTGTGCTTCTTAGCATGTAATTTTATGTTGCATAGTAAGGTTAGTTTAATAATTACCCTGATCAGCACCTCTTCTTCCCCTCTGTTATATACCTGAGGTCTGTATCTGGGAGTCAGGTCTAATATATGCACTGGGGTAGGGCTCTGCCTAACATCAGTTTAAAGGTCCTAGTTTCAGATGCTTGAGGTCTGAGAGCTGATAAATTCATCTGAGTTTGCCTCAGGTCTAGCAGGTCTCATAAGGCAAACAGGATTTTCCAGTCATGGTTCACAGAACTTACATGGTATGTAGTATGTTGATTGCTTTGGGGGAAAACATGATAGCTTTCATAAGTTAGCCTGAAAATTGGAAAAGCTGTGTTAAAAAGTACCTGCTATTCCCGAGTCTTTACTGTAAACAGAAGAATAGACCTCTCCATTCTTCTTCGCATTGTTCATGTCAAAGATTATGGAAGCCATTAGCTTCTTTACATTGAACATTCCATACATCAAGTTATTCATGTACATGTCCTTCACCTTGGGAGACTCAGTGCCTGTTATACCATCGTGGTGCTGGACCTTACATTTAAAAGTAGTTTGAAAGGTTACAATACAACAGGATGACAACTTCAGGTTTGCATTTGTATTAACACGGTCCACTAACCTTCAGACATATAACTTAAAATAATAAGGTATTACAGCTATATTCACACACTCAATTTTGTCTATTCCAAATTACTATATATAGAATGAAAAGGTAAAAACCAAGATGCACACAGATTTCCTTCCATACATATTCCTCTTTTAGTATTTAAAAATTACTAAAGTTATATACTTACAGAAAAAAAAAAAAGGTAACCAAAAACAAGAATGTAACAAAAATACTGTAACAAGACAGGTTTTTCCTTTCCTCCCAAGACCTGGTCAGTAACTTAGCTGACAAAATATTTATTACCAGCAATAGCACCGAGGCCTGTAGATGGTTAATGGTATGAGGCTGATCACTTAGCTGTTGAACTTTGAATAAACAAATCTGCCCTTCCTCTTCTAACTTGCAGGAGTTAAGAGATTATAAGTAGTTTTCATTTAATTCAGGGGTTTTTTTTATTTTTAAAAAGCATTCTGTAAATAATAATACTACCATTAAGAAAAGGGATTTAATGTACAAAGTTTGAAACAACATACCCTTTCACCAGCTGAAGAAAACATTTGCCAGTAACCATGTCTTGAATGCATGGCTAAGGTGTTTAAGTCATGTTTCAAGACAGCTTTTGAAAAATTGTTTTATTTTTACTTATGACTTGCTAAAGGGGAAAGTTATTTCTAAAAATATACAAGCAACCTCGAGACACTCTAGCTGAAATGCTTAAGCAAAGCTTTGCCTTTGGGCAATAAACATTTTCATTCAAATTAAAAAATAGTTCAGTCTTTACCTCGGAAACTGCCCATCTAAGGCTCTGAAGTTGCTTTAAGGCTTTACATTTGCAAATAGAACTTGCTGGGTGTTTCTGGACATACTGTGTAAAAAAGGACTCTCCAGCATAAAGCAGTGAACTTGCCCTCCTTGCAATTCCTTTTAACGTACTCCGAGAAGTATAAAACCCAGTCCATGCTTGAAATGGCTCTGTTAAGAGTTGAACAGATCTGATACATATCAAAATACCATCTCAGTTATCACTTACTTGTTACTTATTAGACTACTACTGTACAGCTTCTTACATAAAAACTGCTCTGAGTTTACACATCAGCCATCAAATGGAATAGTCATAAGCCCTACAAAGAGACACAGCCATAAAAGTGCACTTTGGAAAAGTACAGTCTTTCCTACAGGTCTAGTAACACGAGTGTTGATAAAAAGCAATTATCGACTAAGTTAACCTGTGCTCGTAGAAATTTCTTCTTTATTGATCTGCAAAAAACAACTGCAGAAGTTCCACTGAAGCATATTTTATTACTCATTAATAAAGTGGATTATAATCCTTGGTTACTGCTTGATACATGCTCCCGATTTTCCTCCTTTTAGTCAAGGGGATTTATCTTAAATCTTATTTCCTCAAAATGGAGTAGAAAACAGGGATGTGATATTGTGACTCCAAACTACTGTTGCACTTCAAACTACATCAAAACATGCCCTCAAGTGGTCAGTGTAAAGTATTTCAACAGTTAATTTCTTCTAATATGTTCCAGTATCCCATAGAGTAAACTAGGAAAACAAATATTTGCTTTTAAAACCCCAAAATCTCTACTTATTTTTTTTTGTTTTGGTTTGGAAGGAATTATTTTTTTAAAGATACCACTGATAAATAGTTTTTCCAGAGAGAAGTTGCAGAAATTGCTTTATAAAATGCATATACGCAACTGTAACAATCTACTATCAGCCAATTGCCAAAGGCAACAATTGAAAAATGGGTTCTTTTGCTCAAAAACTGCAGGAAAAATTCTTTCTGGCCTGCAAAATGCTAGAAGTTCAAATAGAATTACTTCCATTTCAGTTTTCAAGGTTACAAGTAGAAGAGTCACATATGCATATTAGCAAAGAATAATGAATGTAGAGTAGAAAAAGGCAATACTTATCTGGGATTTGAAACTTGAGTTTCCAAGGCATATGTCAGAAGTGACACTGAGCCCAACAAGTGACTCATAATAAAATGGCATAGAAAGAATGAGAAAGGATTAATCACCAAGAAGCAAAATAGCATGTGGGAGAAAGTGCACTCAAACCTATACTGCAATTGCAAGGCACAGGAAGTCGTTTGGGGAAGAAATTGCATCTATGTGTGGGCACCCACCTGGAACACTGAAGGTGCTGCTATTATGCAAGCTAATGGCAACCAACTACCATCTGTAAGTTATGCCAAAAGATAAGAGCCCAGATGTAAAAGGATATTAGCCCTTTAAACTATCAGTGCATTTGTCAGCAAGTTGTTAGATATGACATGATCCCTAGAGGAAGGTGAGAGAGGGATCAGTCCATTCAATGATTCACAGGAAGCAATAGTTATTTTTATTAAAAGTTAACAGACACGTTACAGAATATTGGATATATAAGCTAAATTAGTGTTGCAATAGTCTGAGGGATACATCCACAGTGCCAAAGAATGCAATGAAGTAGTGGTAGCTACAATAATATAGAAAAGTATTTTAATGATACCAATGATAATTTAATGATAATCCAGGCAATAGAATAAATTAATGAATTTTGAAACTGAGAAGTTAGCTGTGTCTTCTCTCTGCATACTTCAACCTGAGGCCTAAAAGGGTAAATTTAATGGGGAAAAGGATTAAAGAGATTTTGGGTATGGCATGCCTTCTCTCATATCCTCCCAGTACCTTTCAGCTTTTCTTGAAAAGCTAAAGTAGTGCAGCAAGTAAGAAGCAGGCGAACAACAAACAGCTGCAATGAATTTGTGTCACATCATACTACGAAATTTCAAAAATAAATACAGGAGGTACTTTCACTTTTTGAGACTTCAGTTATAAAACAATTTTCTTTTTCCCAGAGCTTAAAACTGTTTTCTTTAATGAAAGAGACAAGACTTACTCCTAGAGCTACAAGAGACTTCAGGGGTTCATCTACATTAGTGTTTTGTTTGGACCAGGAATGTGCTTTTGAGCTGAATCCATAAGTTGTCCTTACGTAGGAGGCTTCGCTTTATATAAAAGATTGGTTTTGAAGCTCATAAACTGAATTCCTAACGGTATGTAATAAGCATTAATGGGCATTCAGTCCATATGACCAGATTAGACTAATTCGAGGAAAACTGGATAGAGCATGGACATTAAATCCTCAGAACCAACTGTTTCACTTTGATGACTCCTATTCCACTCTACTAACAAAGAAGTACTATAAGAGCTTTCAGATTGCCTTGGTCCCTTGGTTACCTGCCTCGCTTCTCCTTCAGACATTCATAGATTACTCCATTTTCTCAATTTTCCTTTATTTAATTCTTAAATATGTACATTTGAGACAGACATTATGCAATTGTGAACTTAATTACCTGATGAATATGGAAGAAAGTCTTGAGAGTCCCGAATTTCCCATGTAAGATTCCTGCTATAAACTGCTTGGAAGTAATCACCAACAGTGGCATACTGCACAGTCACTCCAAACTCCTCAGAATGATTGTTAATATAACCTAGCAACAGGTCCATGTTGGAGTACTGAACAGATGCATTGAAGAACTGTTTGTCACAGCCCTGCAATTCCAAAAACAGAACAGCCAAATGAGTGTGGGTCATGTAACTTAGATGGATCTTTTTGAACACTAGTCTATGTCAAAGTGGTATTTCTTTTGATAAAGGTTGTTTGTTGCAAAATGTCAAGAATGGGTAGGGTTACTTGCACAGATGAGCTGATAACCATCCAGCATTACAGATAGGGAGGGGTGTGTTGACACACCATATTGTGCAAAAGCATGAAATTTTGTGGTAGCAACTGAAAAATGAATGCATACATGCCTGGGAAGATGAACTTAATTTCTTTTCATGCTGCATTGATCTCAGCAGAAAACAAGAAAGTTCTGATTTTCTGCTCTTAAGAATGCTTACAGCTTTAGGCAGTGCTGAGGAATGATGTGAAACAAAACAATCCGGACAGAGATCCCTGTAGTACAAATGTCACCCAGTGTGCTGCTGATTCCCCATCACGACAGCAGACTACAGTACTTCTGATGCTCATCCAAAGAGTTAAGAGAAGTGATACACTGTGTATTAAAGCCTCTGGCTTTTTGGGCATGCTTGCACAACTTCTGCCTTCTATTGAAGGCATCTCAATACAGACTATTCACACATTTAAAAAAAAGACGTAACAAATCATGCTTTTGTTCAACTACAATAGCTGAACAGGAAACTGAGAGTCAGTCAGCCATGACACCATGTGTACCAGAATAGGCATCACTATAGGCATCGATCTGAAGCACAGCATTCGAAGAAACTTTCTTCACATAAATAGGTCTAATTGAAGCCTTCCAACATTGACAACCAGCTCAATGCATCTTCATCTTCGCATCTCTGTGCTTGAGACAGACAACATTGCACAAGACAATCCTGATCTCATTTTCAAAATAAAGATACTATCAGCAATTTGCCTTCAAAGCTTAGCAGGTGCTTGAAGAAATGGCCAAGGAGGTTCTATTTCCTTTGCAATCCCATCTTCCACCTCAACCTTTACCTGATGAGCTCAAGGAGTTTAACCTGACGAGTTGAACCCATTCAACTTATGAATCAGTTGAACCTGATGAGTTCAGTTGAACTCAGAGGCAACTACTCTCCCCTCTCTTTCCCAGATACAACTGCCACCCCCATTTCTTTCCCATTTACTAGGTGTTTCAAGTAAAGTCACATCCTTTATGAACCCTAGTGCACGTGCCTGTCCCTCAGACCTGATCAGAAGAGTGAAAATTCTACTTCCAAACCTGACAAGTTCTTCTGAGATACCCAGAGATCTTCTACATGCATATAGCAGAAACTGGAAAACAACTTTGAACTGCAAGGAGCTGCTAAAATGTATCAAACCAAATACTGAAAATTGCAGCAGTCAGTGCAAACTAGACCTCCCAATGTTGACTCCAATTAAATTTGTGGGGAAGAAGTAATATGTTTACCAGTCAAAACTACTTCAGACAGGAACACTATACATTACTGTACAGTTAGTTCAATCATACATCTCAAGGATCAGTTCCAGCCCTTAAGATAATTTCATACCTCCTCCTACAGGTGCTGCTATGGCCTCTAGAGTGGCAGGTTTGAACTTTTACACTGCCCTACAGCTCTGGCACAACTAGGTGCTTCAGGTCATGAATGAACACTTGTTTGTCCATGCAACTGATCACAAAAGTGCCTTTAACAGGAAGGTGTGTATTCCCCGATTTTTCTGTGTATCTATTTCTCTCTACTTCTTTACATAAAAGTTTGTTACTCATTTATACATCTATTACTTTGTTTAAAGCTCATTATCACAAGCACACAAATCAGGAAGTCAGAGACCGAAATTTTCTTACACTACTGCAAAACTGCAGGTTCAGATCTAGACATTTGGAATTTATTTGTACTATTCTAAACTCCCTCCTTCCCAATCCAACATAACTTTCACTATAGCACTACAGAGAGTAACATATCCCACCTCTCCCCTCACCCTCTATGAAAAGAATAAATCGATATAAGCAGTGTTACAAACACAGAAGAAAAACAAATCAGTGACTCAAAGCTGCATCAGTCAGAAAATGTTTGTTCTCTCTGCAACAACAGATACTGTGGTGAAACAGCCACCTTAAGAACACACATCACCCTTTAATATGACACTTAGAGTATTCATCAAAATTCAAAGCCAGACTGTACATTCAGTTTAGGAAAACTTATTAATTTCTAAGGACTTAAAAATAGTGAGAGCATATGAGGGCTATGTGTACACACAGGACGTAATTAACACAGCATATTGCTGAAAAAAGTGTTTGGATGACCAAGCCAGGATATGCTTATGTTTCTAACTAAAATACAAAGACTGTGTAAGAAAATGACTACAGATCAGACAGAAAAAAACTTGTCTACCTAATGTGCAATACATTTTTTTTATAAGGCTATCATTTTTTGTTAACAGAGTTATGTTGTGCTAAGCAGTTACGTAAAGAGATCATGTAAATAGACAAAATGATAGGAAAAAAGGAAGCAATATAGCAATATATAGTTTTACAAGAGGTTATCTTCACAATTTGGTCATATTTATTTCTATATAGAGTAGGGTAGAAGACTTGGTAGACAGCTGGCAGACTGTACAAGGAAGTTCTAGTTTTTAAAACACATTACTAATCAGACATTTGGGCCCCACTTACTAGAAAAACACTTTATTGACATGTGGTTTGTACCTGCATTTTTGCAGTACATTCTGTAGCAAAGTACCATGTACCTACTGTTCATACTGCAAGCGTACCTGTCACTTCAAAAGCAGATGTTGATCACACACTTACCCATGGCCACAAAACATCACTTGTTCGGAACCAGGCTGCTCGCTCCTTAATGTTTGCCACCATGGTTTGTGCATACAGATGAATATTACTATCTGTAACAGGGAGACTCATGTTTGGATAAACACCATCTTTTGGTGGATCTGGGAAAGCTGCAATTCCATTCCAATAAAATCCTGATCTAAGTAGAAGGAGAAAGCAATATGCTATAAACAGGATTCATACAATTGGGAAAAACACATCAAAACATGCTGGGATAAAATGCAGACACAGGGGAAACAAGTAGTAAAAAAAAATAATAATCAGTTTATATTCATTGCTAGTATTTAGGTTTTAGTGTTTATTTGGGGGTGGAGGTAGGGGGAAGGTTGTCCAGTTTTCTTTTTGCACTGTGCAACTTTCCAAGTCCCTGCTGCTTGCTGGCATAGAACAAAGAAATCATAGGACAAAATAGCAAGCTTTGTAACAATGAGGATGCTCCCCCAAGTAGACTTTGTTTACAAAGAGTATTTATTTTGGTCACTGGCTTATCCAATAAAAGTTTTCAAAAGCTCTTGGATTTCTCCACAAAGTGAACAGAAAATTTTAGTCACTTTAGTTTATACACAATCTCAGCCCAACATAGTGCCAAAAATCTCCCATAGAAAATCAATTGGCAACAGCCAAGTCCATACTGAGCTTCCTGAAGTTTTTAAAATCTTAATGTTCCACACAGAAACAAAAACCCAGTCCTGCTTTGGACATTTTCTGTTTATACTAATTGATTTGTTTCACATTTTTATTCTGTATTTTTTTTATAAGGACTGATATGATATATAGGCGTAGATGAAAGCAGTACCTGTGTTTCAAGCTTCCTGTTGTTAAAAAACATTATATTTAAAGTCTGTCATTATTTTGAAGTATTTTAATGCCTGTCAATAGTGAGTGTCACTTCTGAGCAAGCAACTGTTAGGTACTGAGCAAACTTCATGTATTATGGTGGGTAGCTGGGGGTGCTCAATCCTACCTCAGATCTACAGAATCTAGACATCTCCTTGACCTATAGCAGGTCAGGAGAAAGCACTGGAATACTGTTGAAAGAAAACAGTCAAAATGCTTAAACTCAAACAATATAAACTCTCAAAAGTGATCAATATTTCTGGATATTTGGGAAATATTCAGACCTGTTTGAAAAAGGTATTTGTGATGGGGTACAGTAGCTGTACTGATCCATAACATGGGTGAAGATCTCCTCTCTTTCAGATAAGGAAGGAGAGCCCTGCCATACAAACTGAAGCTTCTGGAAAACAAAAAAGGTAAGAAACGATTACCCTTGATGACAAGCACAGAAATACCATCATTAACAACTTAAGACTTCAGAATGTCCATCTTCCCTTCTACCACTTGTGATACTTTAAGTGCTTTTACATAAGACCAGCCAACGGTAACTCAAGCCATGTCTCATACTATATAAAGGAGGCTATAGTGTTGCCTCTTTATATTTGAATTGATGGAGGAGAGGAGGCAGCACACTGCCAGCATACCGCTAAATCCACATGTAAGCCTAGCTTATCACAGGCATTACACTTAATTTGTTTCAGTGAAAGTTGAACACCTATAAGCTAGGAAAGATCCAGATGTAGTCTGGATTGCACTGCAGATGGTGGGAATCAATGTTTAATCAACTGAAACAGAATTTTTACAGTTTTGGAAGCCTTCAGACTGTCAGATGCCAGAAAAGAAAAAAGATGGAAAAAGATTGTCAAAAGCTCATAAAAGATCTTAGCAGAAAGTATTGCAATTCACTGTAAACAAAAGGTGGCAAGTTCTGACTTCACCAAATTCAACAAAACTCAGTTGTCTTCTTCAGAGATGCTTGAGTTTTACCCAAGATTCATAAAAATCAGCCTAATGCCCAGTTTATACTAATGAAAGCTCCTTATTTTCACATAAATTACTGTGTGCAATTGACGACAGGTCAGTGTCCAACACTGCAATATGAAAAGAAAAACACATGCTGTGTGGGACACAGCAAGAGAAAAGGCAAAATATGAAACAAAAAGTGAATTCAGCAAAAAAACAATTAGCTGCACCCTAACTGACCTAGTATTATCAGTTTTACAGGCACAAATAAATATTCCAAGCATGACAACAAGTGCACCCAAACACATGGACTATAAAAAAAGTCTATAAAACCCCAAGATTTTCTCAAGGGAAGCCGAAACCCATTCTAGACGTCTCCAGTTCCAACACTCTTCATTCAGTGTCCACTTACACCTTGCCTAACTGCCCACATTTTGTGCCTTCTTCAGGCTAGACTATATTTTATCCTTGACCAGAAGTCATGAAGATATTAGTGACCACATTACATGGATTCAACGTGTTTCACTATTACCACGTGCAATCAGCATGTCACTTTCAGAGACGAAATACCTAATTTTTCTTGCACAGATCAGGGGGATGCTCATCTTTATGTCATGGTTTAGATTAATGTAAGTAGAGGCTGGCAATGGGTTCCACTCCTAGAAGTATTTTTACCTTGCTTTTCTGCATGTCAGCCTTCAGATCATAGTCAATCCGAGAAATAAGATGAGCGTTAAAACCAGCCAGAGCAAAAAGAGTTGGTGTTGTAGCTGAAGCTCCAAAAGGATCAACATGCCAAGAAAACTGAGGCCTGATCCCAAAAGTTTCATACAAAAATCCATGGCCTTCTGCAAAGCAAAATTTGTTTATGTTAGGAACACTTTTACAAGTTCGTTTTATAAACTGAATAGGCATATAGTATTACAGATAAGCACTTAAAGGATAGCTCTTCATGGCTGTTTTTCAAAGCTTTCAAAGTTTCAGAAATTTAATGATTCACAGTAAAAAGTTTCACCCTAACAATTTATTTTGCTATGCCAAGTATAACTTATTAACATCATAAAATATGAATAACAAAAAGGAATTATGATTAGAGACAGGCCTGGGAAAAAGTAGCTAGATACAGATTAGGCTAAGGCTAATAGCCAGGTTGGAGTCCGCATGAACACAAGCTGGGTTTTAGTTCATGTTTGCTCTAGTCATACCACCCATTTTCAGGGAATTTCAGTCTCATATCAATGACACAGGGACAGGGAAGCCATCCAGTAAACAAAACTAATATGCATATGACCCTCAATCATAAAAAAAGAAAAAAGCTAAAGGTTAATAGCAATCTTGATACAAAATGTTATTTACAAATAATGGTATTAGTTTTGTATTGAATTAAGTTTTGAAAAAAGAAACCCCCAAGCCAGAAAGACTAGACAATAGAATAAACTCAGACAAATTATTTAAATGAAAGTAAAACAACCAGCTAAACAAGCAGATTTTATTCAGAATTCCAGTATATCACACCAGGATTCTCATCATTAAATATATATATATATGTATATTTTGCAGGTCTTAATTTCATAGTTCTGAAATTGTGCTCAGAACTATTTGAAAACACAACCATATCTCCCCCATTTCAGACTCCATTCCAACTCCATTCCAAATTTTAATATCATGTTTGAACAACTGAAGTTGCAAGGCATTCTCTTTTCACTTCATCTTTCCCACAATTAACATCTTCCTTAGTGAAAATATTCACAAACAACGTGTTTATTTTAACTCTTCTGACCAAAGCACGTTTTAGGCAGAGTTTACTAGGCTCTTCTAAAACACAGCTGGCTGGATAGACAGGAGGAGACATGAAATGTAGACCCCAAATGTCTGCACTGGCTTTGTCTTCAAGACAAACTCCATGCAGGATGCAAGGATACATTTTTGTTGTTTGTATGTAGTCACACTTAACCTGAGCAGAGTGCTTTCAGGAAAAATAAATCAGAATTTAAAGATACATTAATACTTTTGCTCTTGCTGAATAAATTACCAAACTTGAATTTTCTTTTTTAAAAAAAAGTTTATATATACAGAACCAAATATTAAATTAGAAATAATTTTTTTTGCAGCTAACTCCAATAAAAGAAAAACCTGTATTTGCATTTAACAAAAGGACTCTTCAGTCAATATTAGTGTTTTCTTTAGAGAAGTCCTGGGTTTGGGGTACTAAGTCCATATAACAACCTTTAAACACAGAAGTCAAATGAGAAAAAATTTATTATGTTCATTCCTTCTCTTCCTCTTGGTCAGAATATGATGTGGTGACTCACTGAGATGCCAAAGCAGCTGCTATCCCTGTGCTCCTGCTAAATACTGACAAACAAGGAACAAGGCCACTTTTTTGTCTGTCACTCCAGTCTTCAAAAAGGGCAAGACCTCCATCCTTGGTAATGAGATGGAACGACTCATTCTGGATCTCATCTCTAAGTATGTGGAGTAAAACAAAGTTATCAGGAGTAGTCAACATGAGTTCACCAAGGGGAAATCATGCTTGACAAATCTGCCGTCTATGATTGCATGACTAGCTGAGTAGATAAAGAGAGATCAGTGGATGTTGTCTACTTCAACTTCAGCATAGCTTTTGGCACTATCTCCCATAACATCCTCATAGGTAATCTTAGAAAGTGTGGGTTAGACGAGTGGACAGTGAGATGGATTAAGAACTGGCTGAATGGCACAGCTCAGAGGGTTGTGATCAGCAGTGCAGAGTCCAGTTGGAGGCCTGTAGCTAGCAGTGTTCCCCAAGGGTCAGTACTGGGTCCTGTCCTGTTCAACCTATTCGTCAGTGACCTGGATGAAGGGACAGAGTGCACCATCAGAAGTTTGCTGATGATACCAAACTGGGAGTAATGGCTGATAACAGCAGAAGACTGCGCCACCATTCAGTGGGACCTGGACAGGCTGGAACGTTGGGCAGAGAGGAACCGCATGAAGTTCAACAAGGGCAAGTGTAGAGTCCTGCACCTGGGGAGGAATAACCCCAGGCACCAGTACAGGTTAGGGATTGACTTGCTGGAAAGCATCTCTGAAGAGAAGAACCTGGGAGTCCTGGTGGACAACAGGTTGAACCAGCAATGTGCCTTTGTGGCCAAGAAGGCCAGTGGCATCCTAAGATGCATTAAGAAGAGTGTGGCCAGCAGGTCGAAGGACGTTATCCTCCCAACTCTATTCTGCCATGGTGAGGCCACACCTGGAATATTGTGTCCAGTTCTGGGCTCCCCAGTTCAAGAAAGTCAATAAGCTACTGGAAGGAGTCAGCAGAAGGCTACAAAGATGATTAGGGGACTGAAGCATCTCTCTTATGAAGAAAGGCTGAGAGACCTGGGTCTGTTTAGCCTGGAGAGAAGACTGGGAGGGGGTCTTATCAGTGCTTATAAATACCTAAAGGGCAGGTGTCAAGATGATGGGGTCAGACTCTTTTCAGTGGTGCCTCGTGACAGGATGAGGGGCAACAGGCACAAACTGGAACACAGGAAATTCCACCTGAACATTAGGAAAAACTTTACTTTTGAGGGTGTCAGAGCACTGGAACAGCCTGCCCAGAGAGGTGGTGGAGTCTGCTTATCTAAAGATACTCAAAACCCACCTGGACATGATCCTGTGTGACTTGCTCTAGGTGAGCCTGCTTAGTAGGGGGATGGACTTGAGAGGTTGGATCTTGAGAGGTCCCTTCTGACCCCTACCATTCTGTTTTACCCTTTACCCTCCCATGTAGAAAGCTGCCCATAGTGTAGCCCTGAAACAGGCAAGGTCTGTATCAGCCATAACAGACAGCTGGTGCTAATACATTCCCTCCCACCCCAAAAAAGCATGCTACTCCCTCATGGCACATTACAGGCATCTGTAGCACAGTGGTGGCACGATTTATCCTATTTCTTTTTTTTCATTAGCCAGATGGAGACAAACAGAAGTACTAAAAGGTTCTTTAAATCATCAGATGGAGAGGTGTAACATGCAAACAGCTGGAAGCAGAAGCCAGAAGATTAAAATGGGAAATAATGCAACTCTTGGAATTAAGCACCTATTTCTAACAGAGGCTGCTGATAATGATTACAAATGGGAGCTTCTTCATCAAGTAAGTCTCCCAACTAGGTTCAGAGGACCTCAGTGACATTCTATGGCCCACATTCTGCAGAAGACTTGGTCTGAATAATAAAACCTCCCCACACTCTGAATTGCTACCAGGTACTCTCTTCCAGAGCATTTAATACCCACAATTGCATCATAACTATCTTCCCAGGAGTTAAGCTCTCAAACACACAGACACACAAGGCCTCTGCTCAATTAAACTGCAAGCCAGCTTTCAGCAACCCTTCTGCTTACTGCAGAACTGTTGTGTGGCAATTTTTTTTAAGCAAAGATTTTTATACAAATAACTCCTGGGTAAGTAAAAATAAAAGATGATTTAATCATGTCTTGAAGAGTAAGGAAATAGCAAACCTGGGGTGGAAAAATGAAAAACAAAACCCCCCAAGGTCATAACAATGAAAAATAAAAGTTAATGCAAATATGCATACCCGTCAACTGTAAAATTTGATCGTCAATTAGTGTCACAGCTTCATCATGCATCACTTGTCCTCCAATGACAAATTCCAATTGTCCCTCCTGAAGCAACTGATGGACCTATGATATTGAAATTACGACAGAACATAAACATAATTTCAGTCTTATCCAAAAAGGCTGCAAATTCATTTCAAATCACAATACATCACCCACGCACACTTGTCAAGAAGGCATCCAGGGCAAACATGAGATAAAAGGCTGTCTGTACTGAGTGTTATCAAAAGGAGAAAGGGGGAAAAGCACACTAACGCGCTGCATGGTGCATTGATCTACACACTTTACACTGAAACCAGGTAGCAGGCAGGAAGGATGCACTGCCACATAGACTCAGACCTTATGCTCCTCAGTAGGGCTGTTACTGTGCCTTTATACTATCTAAACACCAGGCTTGTACCCACAGACTGCACTGGCAGCAACCTAGGATCCTGCCCCAAAGCAACTAGAGCTGGAGGACTAAACCAGAAGATACTAGTGGCTTTTCACAGAATCACAGAATCCTAGGGGTTGGAAGGGACCTCAAAGGATCATCTAGTCCAACCCCCCTGCCAGAGCAGGGTCACCTAGAGTACATCACACA